>JAOTQH010000040.1:7043227-7066551 GCA_025631255.1 Cornus kousa
TGAGCCGAGGAGTAGGAGTTTCCGAACCTCGCAAAAATCGCCGTGTTATAGTTTGCAATTTCTCTTCCCTTATCTCTTTTACAATTGTGCTATAAATTGTTTACTTTCATATCTTAATTTCATATGTTGATTATTGCATAATTGGTTATATTCTTGATTAGAAATTGTATTTCTATAATTTGCAAAAATTGGCCATTGACTCTATTCACCCCCCTCTAGAGTCAATCATTGGGTAACACATCCTCTTCCCATAAAAAGATTATAGGAAGGATGGATTTATGTTAGAACAAAGTTTTCCTTCGATGTCCTTTTTGCCGCAGTGACTAATAAATCAATCACCCCAATGAGGTCCACCTTTGTGCCATCGAATCGCATCAAAGGACTAGAGGTGGGCCGGATTAATGATGACGGGATCTCCATTTGTTCAAAGACCGCTTTTGTGATAATATTGGCACTACTACCTGGGTCTACCAAAACTCTTTTGATCATGCAATTTGCTACCAGAAGACTGATGACTAATTGATCCTCATGGGGAAGCTGAACTCAAGACAAATCTTCATTGTCGAACCCAATATTAATACTACCCGAAGCGATAGTATGTACTGAGGACAACTTCCTTAGCTTGTGGGCTGTCCTCAATCTGGATCGGTATACCTCTGCTGATTCTTGATCATCTTCTGACCTCCCATGTATCGCATGAATAACTTTCACTTGATTTCCTTCTACTTTCCGAGGATTGATCTCCCGAGGCTTAACGTACTTTTTTGGTGTGAGGTAATCAGCCAACTCACCTTTGGCTATCATATTTTTCACTTGTCACCTAAGGAACTTGCAATCATTGGTTGTATACCCATAATCCCTATGGTAGGCGCAGTGTTTACTCTTGTCCCTTTGCTCCAAAGGTTGCCTCATTGGCTGAGGGGCTGCGAATCGCATCTTATTTTCTTGGAATAGCCGGGCCAAGGTGGTACGAAGAGGTGTGAACCTCTCCTCTGTCCTTTGCCTCTTCTCGGGTACCTGAGTGACCGGTGCGAAAGCATGCTGGCTTCTTTGACTTTTTAAACTTGGAGCTTTTTCCCGAGGCTTATTTTTCACTGTAACGAGGGTGGCATGTTGTGCTCGGTGGGCTACATTCTCCTTCAGTCAAATGTAAACTTATGCCCTGGCATTGAAAGTCTGCATATCCGAAGGAGAATACTTGATTAGAGAAATATGGAACTTAGTTCCTTGAATCATGTCGAGCTTGAACGTTTCTATAGCAATCGCTGGATAACAGTCTGCTATCTCCGAGGCCTCCATATTAAATCTGGACAAGAAATCTTGCAGCGTTTCACCTCTCTTTTGCTTTATGGTGAAAAGGCTAGAGATGGTTTTCTTCTGCTTTTTGTTTCCGCAGTGTTGTGCTAGAAACATAGCACATAAAGTTTTATAGTTCGAGATAGACTTGCGTGGCCTATTTTTGAACCTCTAATGCGGCTCCCGTCAGGCTAGTTGAGAACACCTTACACATGAATGCATCATTGTGGTTGTCTAGGGCCATTTTCTGCGAATAGTGGTCAAGATGACAAGAGGGGTCTCATGTACCATCAAAATAAATGAAATAAGGCATGGTAAACTTTTTAGGTCTGTCAATATAGTAAATGTCGTCGATGAACGTAGTCTTCACTAGAGAGTTCTTATGCTCTCTGGCCATCTCAGCAGGCGTTTGAATCCTCAGGAGTCTTTTCTCATCAAAGGCCTCCTGGACACCAGTGCCATCCGGAATGCCATTGGACTATACTGTAAGCTTTTGACTGGACTTGGCTTGTTCGTCTTGCGTGCGATGAGGATGGTTGTCCGAAGTGACCACCTTGGTCCTCGTCCTCTGCTCTTGCTGAACTTCATTAGGTCGAGCATTGGTTAGTCGAGCCTCCTTGTCTCAAGGTTCATTCACCGGGGGGATGTTTTGGTTGAGGGGAAGCGCTGCCTCATCACCTTGTGGTGGTGGCGGTGCAATCTGGGCCATAGCTACTTGGAGGGCATCGTTCTTCTGCTGTAGAGACACAATCTGAGCTGTGATAGCCTCGTTCGCTTGATGAAGCGTTTCAAACTGTTGCAAAAACTCTTCTCGCATCTTTTGCATTAACTGCATCTGTTGATCAACCGCTACCGTGGACCCTCCAATTGACATCCCCAACCGTAGTATCATAAACAACTGAAATCACTCGTGGGACTATATTTCTATACGTTTCCCACAGATGGTGTCAAAGTGTAAGTGCAAAATTTTTCTCAACCAATAATAATTAAAAAAATAATAATAAAAAAAAAAATACAACTCACTCAAAGAAAATTATAATTTAACAAGAACTGTATAAAAAAGCGTAAATTGCTTGATCCTCATTTACTGGAGGATCTATTGCACTTTACCCTCATAATAAAGAGAGTGCCTTGGAGTGCGATGTGATTTACATGTACTGCCAAATTTCACCTAATTACATTGAGGGATAATTTATTTTATGATTTATATTTTGAATCTGTTTCCGAAGACAGGTTGATTTTGTTGTTGTTGTTTGTTATTTATTATTATTTTTTTTTAAGGGTGGTCTTTTGCAAATCAATCTTATATTTACATTTTTGTAGGAGTTGTTTGTGTACGAGGGAGGGAGTATTTGAGTTGTTTGGTCTGGTTTCTCAAGCTTTTTCATCATGCGGAGGACATGTTCTACTAAACAATTTTTAACCGTATCCGGCGATAAGGCTGAGATTTGGTTACGTGTGTCAACAACATCCTATGATATAGTGCTTTCTTCTCAAATATTTCAGTTGATTCATATTGTCTTAAGAAAATCATACTTTCCTTTTATATTAACAACTTTTAAAGTGAAACATCTTCTATACGGAGACAGAAGAAAGACAAATAATATTTTATTTTATCAATGCGAGGAGGAAAAGAATGAGTCTCTTCTTTTGAAAAAAGGAAATTTGAATAGAAAGGATATTTTATTAAATAATTTTTCTTTCCCCAAAGAATGAAAAGTATTTGCATATAACTAAAGAGAGCGTCATTATTTTTCAGTAGTTTAACTTGGTGCATTACGGGCCAGTCTACACAGTAAGCATGCAAGAACAAAAGCATTTTTTATTTGTAAAACATTCTAGAATTAAAGTATTGATGTATTAATATATATATATATAGAACATGCATAAAACTAATGGATTCCATTCAAGATCATCTTGAGAAATTCTTTTCGGTTCATCTCTCTAAATTAGATCTACCATCCACAAACTGAATGAAAATTGGTCGGAATAATTGCAAGGCGGCTAATGATCAGTTGATCACCAACTGCACTCTTCACATACAGGAACATGTATATATATGATATACAAGAATTGTATTCCATACGCTCGCTTCCTTTGCCTTGTAGCAATAGCTTTAGGACACCCTCCCAAGTCCTAACTGAATCAACAATAATTTTAAACACAAAAGACCTTTCAATGTTCAGAACATTAAGAAATCTACAAGACATTGCATGGTGACATAAACCAAAGGTTCAAAGGAGCCCAAAAATGAAAACAAAGATGGTCGTACCAACAGGGGTGAAAAGGCTTAATGCAAATACGATTCTCCCAAATCCTACCTCTGCTTCTCACATCCCAATATCATCACAAAATCCAAAAGAAAACCTTGACTGGAACGTGAACATAATGCAGTTCACCAAAGAGATCATGTGCAGCGAGAAGCATTACTCAGAAAGAATAAATCCGAATTGTGATTGCTGTTCTTCTCTAATTAAGTCAAAACCAATAACTACGAATTTTACCTCCGCAAGGAGTATCAACAAACACATACTAGAGGATGTTGAAACCATATTCCTAGATTGCCAAAATATAAATAAGTAAATATGTAGGGTGTATAGGTAATATGGTATGGTAGGCAGCGTCAGAATGATTGAGATGGGCTAGTAAGTTACTGAATAAAATGAGATGACGCTTCATCTACCTTCAATACCATCCGTTGTTATCACAAAAGCAGTAAACTCAACTGTTCACAAGCAAAGATGCTTAGATACTGAATAGAAAACATACATTTTACACAAACTAGCACGTTAAATAGAGGTCTGGACTTCTTGTGAGTCACATCATGTTCATAACAATCTCTTTTCAGAATCACTTATCAAAAAAAAAAAACAAATCTCTTTTCAGAATCACCTTATTTAACAGAAATCAACAAAGATGTTCCAAATAACATTCAAACCAAGAGAATACCAGCAAAAGCATTTTATGCCTTCTCCCTTCAACTCTTTAATGGGATGCCTGAAAACAACATGATGCAACTTAGTACCACAAAAACACATGCACACGTGCGCGCACACAGAAACTTATGCATAAATGTCACCCTTTGTCCATATAGATTTCAATACAACGTAAAACATCTTACTTTCTACCAACTCATGGTTCATTTCAATTGCCAGCTAGACTGGATAGAGGACATGGCATAAGCATTAATATGAACCAGAAAACCAACACATATTGATAATTTTCTACCTAATGATAAGAACAAAGGGTATCACTAATCAGGATCCCTTCTTACCAACCATACCATCACTGTTCATTGAGTATTACCCAATGATAAGAAGGAAGGGCAGCACTAAGAGCGGGGGGCTAAGGGGTTCATGGGTGGGTTGGTTACGGCCACATATTTTCTTTTCCATCTACCAGTCTTGAAACCTACAGCAAAATTTTGTCCCACCTACAGCAACCAATGTCTATTGGCCCCAACTTGAGATTAATCAATACATGAATTAGCGCCCGTGTTTTCCAAATAGACAAAGTGTTTCAAATTGGCAGTTCTTTCAATGGTATTTGGAGTTTCCTCTCTCATCCACAAAACACTTAAAATTGATTTTCCCATATATTTTGTCATGATCACCAATTTCTTATTTTATTTACAACGCATTAAAACACAATAACTATGTCAAGAAGAAAAAAGAAATACAAGCTTCTTCTTCACTCTCTATTCCACTCTATTTGACATCAACTTCACATATTCCATAATCAATTCTATTAAAAAGCTGCAAGAGAATGATTGTTAAATCCATTATAGCACAGGGGTTGCCGTAGCACCTTCAAATCAAGGGGTTTGGTCAAGTGTTCAATTCTTTTTCTTTTTTTTTGATAAGTAATAATTTAATTAAATAATTATTTACTATACTGAATTATGGAGTGTGGATCAAGGGTTCAATTCTTATGCTGGAGTATTCAGTATAATCATCTATTAAGTGACGTTTGCCAAGAAAATACCTCATGTTCATGTTCATGTCCATGTCCATGGTCATGGGAATGATCTTCATGGCCTTCCCAAGGATGTCGCCAACCCTTAGAATATAACAACATATTCAGAGAAAATATATATCAAAAACAAAAACAGAACTCACTCAAAACAAAATGGATTTATCTTTGAAGCTCACCAATACTACAGGACCATCTTGCTTAGCCCTGTACAGAATCCAAAACCTGAAACAACAAATCACCATACAATTTTCAGTACATCTATTAGCAATGTGATGTGGGTGGGTGGGATCGTGTGCATGTTTGTAGCAAGACTGGACCATAACTATAGCATTTGTCAACCAACTAGGTAACATTTGACACTCAGCACTAGTAAGCAGCCCTGTCCTCGTCTTCAACATAATCTATTCTCCTTTGCTTACCATCCGTACTACACAAGGCTCCTTGTCTACATTAACTTTTTATATTCTTTAATCTTTAACAAGCGGATGTTGAACTTTGACGGTTTACAAGATAAAGGATACACTATCAGGGGAATAAACAAGAAAATGACCATAATACGCATCTTAAATAGAAAATAGCCTATATACTACCACCTATCCATTCATGCAAAAAGGGAGATGCCAGCACCTAAATTTAACATCTGATCAATTGAACAATCACCTACCATAACCATTAAAGTTCTTGAAGCCAGCTTAAGTTGCATCAGATGAGTGACCTTACACCACCCTAGGTCTTCAAAAGGGGTAATAACGTGATTCTATTTTAAATTCTATGATCATTCTTTTGAATTTTAGGCTGCACAGGGTTCAGAGAATATAGTGTTACTCCCATTCTCTCATCCTACTAGTTATCCTTCATCCAATAAAGCCTAATTTTCCATTAAAAATTTAAAACACCTCATGAGTACATAAATACAGTATTTTCCTTCTATAGCCGCAGTGTCATCTCCAAAGACGAGTTATTAACCCAGTTCAACAGCCACTATTCTATAGTCCCAGGATCACTGCAACAGATATTCTCATCTAACACTTGATAGCACTCTGCTTTGGGGTCATTTCACTCCAGTTACTTCTATGTCAAAGGAAGTCTGCCTGTGTTAAAGAAAGAAAAACCAGACCTTTGGCTATACTAACCAACACCAGGATATACAGCATAATCATCAATGGTTAAGCAATTATCTCCTGCACATGATTAGATAACAACACCAAGACATGGACAAATTTGCCTTAGAGGTCAATAATTGGAAATTAGAAATGACGGTATAATTAAAAAAATCACTTTCACTTCAACAATTTGAATCTAATCCACATGTACCTACTCTATTTTATAAAGTAATTTATTCATTAAACTCGCATAACCCTAACATACCATAAAATATTCAAAGCTTCCATGTCCTTGAAGGAATACCACTACTTACTATTTACAAGTCAAAAAATTAACAATCCTAAAACACCATCACATTCAAGTAAATCTATTTTCTATAGATATCATATCCCATAATAACTTACTTCTTTCAAATAAGTATCAGGGAATTCAGAACAGACCAGGGACTTAATCCCTTGCAGAGAATTCAATGATTCTCAGCAGACCACATCAAATGAAAACTTTGCCACCACGCCCGTTTTCTGAAACTTAAGTAAGAACATCCTTGAAAGAAATTATAGAAATTTAACCAATTGAAGATTTTAGCAATGCCAGATCAACATCCTTACGACTCAGCCTTAAAATTTAGAGACATTTGAAATCTCATTCACCTTGGAGATATCCTCTATTGTACCAAACAGTATTATTCCCGAACCCGTATCATTTTCGAAGAATCAATTTCGGGGCTTGACCAAAATCCAAATATAATGTTATGTTCGTAACTTATTTTTGCAGGAATCAGCTAATTGTATTGTGAATTAGACTGATTCAGTGAGGTTGTTGATATAATTTAGTCTAAATGAGTCACATCCTAAGAAAACTAAAACCTAGACAATAAAGGAGCTGAAAACATAAAAACCTAGAATTTCATTTTCATTCCTCCGTAAGGAACGACTTCTAGATCGCGATTTGTGGTTTGAAGATAATAAAGAACATGAATCGAACAATCAAAAGCAGACACAAACATGAGCATGAAACAACCATTGAAGCCAAATCGGATGAAAAAGAGAGAGAGAGTAATGGAGTTACCACATGATGGCGCACATGCCCTTTCCGGTGACAACATGCCAGCGCTTGGGGTGATGCATGGTCAAGCCGTTGTATGTTGTGCTGCGTCCACCTGCCCCATGGCCTCCTCCCATCTCTCTCTCTCCTCTGTTTCTCTCTCTAAAAGTCTCAATTTCTCCTCCAAATGTTCAGTCCAGTTCCAGCCCTAGGCTTCCGAGATAGAGAGAACCAAAAAACAAAACAAAAAAACACTATCTGAGAGACCAACAACAGGGGTAGTGACCCATTACCCAGAGCCGTTGGATTGAGAGTTCGAATGGTTATGATTACAAGTTGACCGTGTACCATTTTAGTACTGTAGTGCTCTGTTTACGTTTAAAAAAATTACTAAAATACTACTAATAAGTTTTAACACTTGTCAATTCCACTATTTTCATGGTGCATTTACCATATACGTGCTCCTTCGCACATCATATCTTGTTTTCTTTCCTAAATAAATTCATATATTTACCGATTTATCCTTTGTTTTTTTTGTTTTGTTTTTCCTATCAATTCTCGTAATATATAAAACTGTATTATAGAATATTTTATGATGCTATAATTAAAATAAATGATATAATGAAAAATATATTCCTAATCCTTATTTTTCTGTTTTTCAGTTAGAGACAATTATATCATTTTTACTTCTGTGACAACTCCCTTCTAAAATTCACCAATTGAAGTAAAATTGTATCGATACACAGAAGTGATAAAATTCACTCTTTAAAGTGTTGAAATTTAATACAAAATGATGTTTAAAAAAAACACAAAAGTGCAAAAAAAAACCTCTGAAATATCACAAAAATAAAAAATAATCCTCAATTATCTGAGTTTGCAAATCAATCCCTACCTATCATACACTTGTGTTTTTTTTCTTCTTAGTTTTGACGGTTCTTGTGGTGTTGGGTTGGCTATATCAGATCCGTTGATTTTGTGGGGTGGGACTAATACATAGGCCCAATAAGAGGCATGCAGATATAAAGTGGGCCTAGTTTGAACAATAACCGTTCATGCTCACTCTCTATTCCTCCCTAATCAAATAAGAGGAGAATTTGTACTCTTGCTTCCTTGGACTTCATAGAACTACTGATTTAGATATCTCTAATAGTTTTTCTCTCCATTTTTATTGAAAATGTCATATATTATTACTTGTGCAATTATTCATTATATTATAACTTTATATATAATTAAATATAAACAAAAATAATGATGTGATAATCCATGATGATTTATAAATGGTTGAGCAGAAAATTCCTAAAACAGGATACCCTAATACAACTCTTCAAACTCTACTTTGCAAATGTAGTCATCTTCTATAAATTAATGTAGTTCATATTTAACTTGGGAAAAAAGAAAATGTAATCAGATGTTTTTTTGGTGAGTCAAAATGTGAAAAATCAAAGCAAAATGACTGGATATTATTTCATACACGTATATGCAAACCAAGCAACAACCATATCTATGGTCTGGGTTCAACCGTTATAAAACTGTAAGCTATATATCTTCCAACATTGCTACTCACTCTCTACTAATTAATAATCACACACTTCACATACCGATTATTCTTTTCCAGTCCAATACTACTTGTCCTGGATTGGGTTAGTCATCCCCTAGCTCCTCGCTCTACAATTTAAGAGAGAGACAGAAGAGAGAGAAACTGCAACCAGACCAATCTCATGGCTTCTTCAACTACCAATCCTTTGCTCTCCTCAAAGTTTTTTGGTACCCAAATCTTACTCTCACCCCCAACACCCAAAACCGCCAAATCTCTACCTTTTCTCTGTAAAAGAAAGTTTTTAGTGCCACAATCAATTCTCAACAGAAAACCCAACAATTCACAAACCCTAAACAGCATATCATCACAGGCCACTTTAGCTGCTCTACTCTTCTCTTCAATCACCCCACAAGCCCTAGCCCTAGACAGTCCCACCCCACCCACTACTCCTCCATCTGTAATTCAAGCTGATGCCACCAAACCCAATTCATCACCCTTCTCCCAAAATCTGCTCTTGACTGCCCCAAAACCACAGACCCAGACCGACCTTCCAGAGGGCAGTCAATGGCGATACAGCGAGTTCTTGAATGCTGTGAAGAAGGGCAAAGTCGAGAGGGTTCGATTCAGTAAAGACGGCAGTGCCCTCCAGCTCACCGCCGTGGACGGTCGCCGAGCCACCGTGATTGTCCCCAATGACCCGGACCTGATTGATATTTTGGCGATGAACGGCGTCGACATATCGGTCGCGGAGGGTGATTCCGGCAATGGGTTGTTCAGTTTTATCGGGAATTTGATCTTCCCATTCATTGCCTTCGCCGGATTGTTCTTCCTTTTCCGGCGAGCTCAGGGAGGGCCCGGTGGGCCTGGCGGGCTTGGCGGTCCGATGGACTTTGGCAGGTCCAAGTCCAAATTCCAGGAGGTTCCGGAGACCGGAGTGACATTTGCTGATGTAGCCGGAGCTGATCAGGCGAAATTGGAGTTGCAAGAAGTTGTTGATTTCTTGAAAAACCCTGATAAGTACACTGCTCTTGGTGCAAAAATCCCAAAAGGGTGTCTTTTGGTTGGGCCACCCGGTACCGGGAAGACCCTTTTGGCCCGGGCAGTGGCCGGTGAGGCCGGGGTGCCATTCTTCTCGTGTGCAGCATCCGAATTTGTAGAATTGTTTGTGGGTGTTGGTGCTTCAAGAGTTCGGGATTTGTTTGAGAAGGCGAAATCGAAAGCACCCTGCATTGTGTTTATTGATGAGATTGATGCAGTGGGGAGGCAGAGAGGGGCAGGACTTGGAGGAGGGAATGATGAAAGAGAACAAACTATTAATCAGCTCTTGACAGAAATGGATGGATTTTCGGGTAATTCGGGTGTTATAGTGTTGGCTGCAACTAATAGGCCGGATGTTCTTGATTCGGCATTGTTGAGGCCGGGGAGGTTTGATCGCCAAGTCACCGTGGACAGGCCAGATGTGGCTGGGAGAATTAAGATCCTTCAGGTTAGCTATCTCTGTTGCCTCCATTGAAACTATTTATCCATTTGCTGCTTCATTATATTTCTTTCCAAGTATAGCTTTTATTGAATTGACATGTCTAAAACCAGTTATGCAGAGGACTATCTAACATGGAAGATAATGAGGGAACAAAAATTAGAATCTGAACTAATCAAAATCTAGGTTATACAATATTGGCGCGATGTATAGATGTCAATTAATCTAAAACTAGATTTTACATAATGGAGCATGTTGATGTAATTTTATTTTGTCAATTTTTATTTAATGTCAGCGATTTACTTTAGCTGTGTAGGCACAATGTATAGCTATTCAAGTTGTCAATTAATCAAAAACTAGATTATTCATAATGGAGCATGTTGATGTAATTTTATTTTGTCAATTATGTTTAATTTCAGCTATTTAGGTTAGCTGTGTAGTTCAAATTCATAAACCGGGGGTTTATCAACCATATTAACTGCCAACAGTATTAGCAGTCTGAATGATGTTTCACAAGGATTACTTTGTTTGAATTTGATGCTGAATCTAGTAGTAGGCTTAGGTATATGACTCGGACTAGTTATCTTGGCAATGTCGGTTTTCCTATATCTGTTCCCAGCAGGGGTTTCTAAACATTTTGCTTCAAGTTGTTTTGTTCTAAGACCTTGGCTTAGGTGGTAGAGGAATTGGGTGAGGTTGACATGTAGATTCTGAGTGTTGTTTATACAATTGATTCTAGTTTGAAAATGTTGAATGGGTGTGTTTAATTAAGTGTGAGATTATTGTAGTTTTGTCCTAATTTTCCAACCATTTTTTGTATGACAGGTTCACTCTAGAGGAAAGGCACTTGGAAAAGATGTGGACTTTGAGAAAATTGCAAGGAGAACTCCAGGATTCACGGGAGCAGACTTGCAAAACTTGATGAATGAAGCAGCCATTCTTGCAGCAAGGCGTGACCTCAAGGAAATAAGCAAAGATGAAATATCTGATGCTCTAGAAAGAATAATTGCTGGACCAGAGAAGAAAAATGCTGTCGTCTCGGAAGAGAAGAAGAAACTAGTAGCATATCATGGTATGTATAAATTTATAAAAAGCCGTCTTCAGAATGCCTATTATATTCTAATATTCTTTCTGAATGATAGCAATGTTTGTGCACTTTATTTTGCAGAGGCTGGGCATGCTTTGGTTGGTGCACTAATGCCTGAATATGATCCAGTAGCCAAGATATCCATCATTCCTCGCGGACAAGCTGGTGGCCTTACCTTTTTCGCTCCAAGTGAAGAGAGACTGGAATCTGGACTGTACAGCAGGAGTTACCTCGAGAATCAGATGGCTGTTGCACTTGGTGGAAGGTTAGTTACACAAACTCATCTTTAAATCTTAATCTTTGAAATGTTCTTGAGAAGCATATACAGCTTTGACTGAACCCCTTTTGGTCTGATTCATTCTCTAATTCCAATTGGTTGACTTTATAATCTTTAGAGAATCAATATAAGATTGGAGGTGCAAGAGTTTTATCCATTGTATACTAGTCTACCGACTCCACTTGCTATGTATCATTCACAACCATTTTCTCACTCTTCTCTCACTTATTAGGGTTGCCGAAGAAGTTATCTTTGGCCAAGAGAATGTGACAACAGGAGCATCTAATGACTTCATGCAAGTTTCAAGAGTGGCAAGACAGATGGTAGAGAGATTTGGGTTCAGCAAAAAGATTGGACAAGTTGCCATCGGTGGACCTGGTGGAAATCCTTTCTTAGGTCAACAGGTAGGAGTTGCAACTGGATGTATTATTTAACTCGTCTATATCTATTTATGTATATAATGGATGCCACAATTGATGTGTGTGTGTATGTGTGCATTTCACCTGCAGATGTCGTCCCAGAAAGATTACTCTATGGCAACTGCTGATGTGGTGGATGCTGAGGTACGAGAGCTGGTAGAGAATGCATACACGAGGGCCAAGCAGATCATTACAACCCACATTGACATCCTCCACAAACTTGCTCAACTTCTCATGGAGAAAGAAACTGTAGATGGGGAGGAGTTCATGAGCCTATTCATTGATGGCAAGGCTGAGTTATATGTCGCCTAATTACTTATTTTTAACCTCAAAACTGTGTTGTATTACAATCTTCACATACATATGTACACGACAAACCAATTTTATATTTCAACAAATGCTGAAAATATGACATAGCTGTTCAGTGCAAAAGAACAAGGGTATCTCCCTCTATAATACATATTTGGATGACAACTCTACTCCCAACCTACATCCTACAGAAACCCAATCCATTTGTGACAGCAACAATTGATGGAGCCATAATTATGAAAGAATAGTACAGGTAGTTAATCAGCATCATCTCATCATCTCCCACCTCGTTGCTTTTTTTCTTCCAAGGTAGCTGCCTCATTCAACATGTCAACGGCATCCTTGTGCATGTCCAACTTGGCAAGGGCAACTGCCTGCATATAAAATGCTGTGGACCAGTCTGGGTACACACATTGTGCTTGCATTGCATCTCGGAGGGCTGCATCAGGTTGATCGCAGAGGAGATGACACAGACTCCGCCGTGCATATACAGTTGGTGAAATCATTGTTCCAACATCTACGAACTGCACAAAGAAGCAAAATCAATTTAAACCAGCAAAGGCAATGCAATTAATTTCTTTTTCCCTCACATACATCCCAAGGCTAAATACAAACATTTGGAGCATGTAACATTTTTGCTTCTGGTCTTTGCAGAATAGTTGTTCGGGGGTTGTTTAGATGGTTTATACAGCAAAATGAAATCATGCATAGGCAACTGCGGGACCATCACAAACGACTTATTGGATTGGAGAAATTATTTCACGTGATATCACCGAACCAGTTATAGTTTCAATTGACAAAATACTAACCTGGGAATAACAATCAATGGCAGTTTTAAAATCTTTGTCACGGAATGCCAGATCCCCACGTTTCCGTGCCTCCAGCATATCTCTCATTTGTTGAGTCCACTCTTGGAAAGATAACTGTGCACATCACAATATCAAACTACCACATTTTAGCAGAGAATTGGAGGCAACTGCAAACTTATCTTACTACAAGTCAATTACCTCATTGGTTCCTTCATCATCTTTGTAGTGAGTCATCACCAAAATTTGATGGATAGCAGTGAGGTCCATTCGTGAACAAGCATCACCCATAGGAGAAAGAGGGTGTTGTGGAGTTGGTGGTGCTTCCTCATGTTTTGGAATTCCTAACATCATGTAAGATGGAACCTGAAAGAAAAGAAATGTAGTCTTCAAGTGCTAACTAAAAGCACGCTCCTCTACTAACCACATCTACTATATATATAGTAGGCAAATTATCAATCTCGAGTGTAATAAAAATTGCCTGAAAATGCATTTCCAATGAAAAAGAAGAATTCTGGAGAGTGCTACATATATTTGCAAGTGTAAATCAACCACCATAAACTAAATCCAAAAAGAAGTGCAATAATAATAATAATAATAAATAAGTGCAATAATAATAATAATAAATCCAAAAGGCCAAAGTTGGGTGGGATGCTTTCCACTTCAGTGAGTAATCTACTTATTTTGAATATTCTGTAGCACACCACACCCTTTTTGAATATTTCGTTAGTTAATGCAACAAACTGCCAACAAGTGGCAAAGCTAGAACCTTATTGGGCTAGCATAACCACCATGATCTTCTGGTGCAAGAAATTTAATAGCTAAAAGGTTTTCACATATGACCTCAGATGGAGCATTTAAAAGTTTGGACCATCCTTTTCCTGGTTAGTTGAGACTAATTGTTATGGATGGATTCTATAATTAGAAAATCACATGCACCAGATAAGCTAAGGGAGAGCCGAACCTAAGACATCTAATATCATGAGGTATTGCTGCCAACTTGGCCACCTGTGCAGATTAGTTTTTGAACTAGCACTAATTGATAACATAGTAAACACAAGCGGCATTTACAACATAAAACAAATCTCGAGGCAAAGAGAAGATCATTGCATGAATAAGAAATGAGGACTGACATTAGGTTTACTTTGCAGCGGTGAAAGGGTTGCAACAAGGTCATTGGTGCATGGCCGCTCCATGGGTTCATATTGCAAGCATCTTGAAGCAAGATCAAAAACTACAGTTGCCTCTTCAGTTGAAAATTTCCCCTCCAAATGTGAATCCATTAATAGAAGAATGTTTTTGCCCCGTATCATATCAAGAGCCTGCACACAAACAGAATACAAGATGAGTAAACCGAAATTCCCATGACTCATAGCAACTATACAGTGCTCCATCCAGTGGCTAGTAAAGGTAGAAATCAGTGACACAACTAACACGGATGTTATTTACGCATTTGATTCTCCATAAGATCTACATAATAGAAAACCAAATACATTTTATCTGGAATCAACTGCATTCATCATTACAATCCTTTCGTCCTAACTATTTAATGTTGACAACAATCAACCCATTCAGTTGTTCACTAAAAAGCTTGACATTAAAAATAATAATAATACTAAGTGATGATGACACCGATTCTCAAGTCCTGCGAACTTGACCAACGTCGCTAAATTAAATTGACTCAAACCAACCCAATCTTGACAACTCCTACAGCACGAGCTTGAGTCTATCTGATCAACCATCTCCACACAAGCCATTTTGCTGATATATAAACCTCAATATAAAATAATATTTCCTGGTCCCACATTCTCTATATAAATGTCGAAAGGCCGTATGACAACTGACAAGGAATGATGGAAATAACGTGTCCAAAACGACTTTTAACCTCAAATACATTACCATCCATTCAAAACTAAAACAATCAAAGATTAAAGTGTAAACAGGCTTAAAGAACTAAGTTTACTGCTAAATTCAACCAGTAAACTCTTTGTGAACAGCATTTGACTTGGAAGCTTCCTGGACAAGGTATTAGATAAAAACCAACAGTGCACGCTAAATATAAAGAACATTTATATTATTGCCCTATTGGAGTGGAACACGAGTTTTGCTTCAAGGTGGTAGACTCAAACATGAGATCATGGGTAGATTTTGGAGTGGGATCATAGTTACCAAGAAGTAGACTAATGTTGATGTCACAATGGATATTAGGGGTGGCAATATTTGACAAGACACACTAACACAACACGAACACGACACGAGATTAGAGGGTTTGGGTTTGTGATAATCGAGTTCGTGTCATAATCGTGTCATATGAATTTTTATGTTAGATCCAGGTCATAAACAATTTTTTTGAATCAGTCTAGTGGAATCCTAAATTATTACTTCTTCTATGGAATTAAACGCGCAAAATTAAATTCTTGAGATTTAAAAAAAAAAAAGTATTTTGCATACCAGCTCAACCAATAAATCTCAGAATGATTGATTTGGGATATCTAACATCCTTTTAAAACTAGTAGCTAGGGCAAGGGATGAATTTTCAAAATTAAATTCACCAGCCTTAGTTTCACATACATCAGCATAGCTATTGATGATTATACTCTAATCCCTCATGATTTGAGGAGGAGGGAAAAAACATTAACAATATTAGCAAATAGGATTTAACTATATTCTCTTAGTGGGAAACATTTGAATTCCAACATTATCAGAGCAAAAACCAGTTCTTAAATGAATATTATTTTCCTCCATAGTAACTCCTCCTCTGGTTTATCCTACTGAACATCTGCACTAAAACTAATAGTCTCATAATCAGAGACAGAATACATAACATTAAATAATACTTACATGATTTGGAGGGATGGGCTTTCCACTGAGAAGATCCAGAAGGACAGTCCCAAAGCTGAAGATAACACTTTGCGAAGTGACCCTTCCTACAACAGACATATAACATAGGTATTAGAGGAAGTATTAGTAACATGAAGGCACTATGCAAACCCACAGCAGCTCTAACAAAGAATAACCTGCATTATAGTAAATTGAGCACCATTGTTCAATCAATCACTCTCAGGGTTTTCCTCAACCACCACAAAGTCCAAGTTCATAGGATGAAGTACTAACAAACAGAAACTTCCATCCCACATGTACTTGAAAATTGAAACAGCAGGGGCCATGCTGGAACTCTAAAGGCAGTCATAAAAAAGAGAGAACTCGCTAATGGATTTGGAGCCAGCTAACTTTTTAATACTTGACACATAATTATAATGATCAGTAGTCTCTTATTCAACTAGGAACTGCCCTTTTCAAAAATGCATAATTTATCATCACAACATGTTGGTATGAATAGAAGATACATAAACATCTCAAAAAGGTTTTTTTCCCCAATAAACAGAACGTCTCAAAAAGTTATAATATGATTACTATATAATAAATTAACACAAATAGATTTAAATAAAGCAAATAAAGATAATATGAGAAGAATTACCATTTTTTAAATACTCAGGAGGTGTATATGCTAGATTTGTGCTATAACTTTTGCCATCCCTGCTATTTTTTATCAAACCAAAACATGAAAGCCGTGGATCGCCATTCTGCAAAATCCATCCACAGCTCCAGATGTTATTGTCCTAATGCATCTACATATACATTCAATAATAAACAAAAAATAGAATCTAATGTGATAAGTGAAAGAAGATTCATTACAAGACCTCATCAAAGAGAATTCTATATGCGTTCAAGTCATGGTACAATGAACGGCCTTCAGTGCTACAATAATCCAATGCTTCAGCAACATATAAAGCAACTCTTAACCGCATGGCCCACTCGATGGTTTGATTCTCCCCTGTGGAGGAAGTAATGAAGTGAATTTAATATTTCAAAACAGAAGAACAAAGTTATGCAAATGAACTAGCAAGAACATCAAGGTGAAATTTTAGATATCCTTCAATTGGATTATTTTTATTTTTTTTTTGATAAGTGATATCCTTCAATTGGATTATAAAAGGTAAGATCTTATAAGAGCAAGCTATAAATGGAGTGATGACCTTTGGCAAGCTGGAAATTTAAGACCTAATTAATGTTTTCAACCGCAAGAAAGAGAATGGAAAGAAAAACACAGATAAGGCACTACCACAAGCATAATGAAGATTAAGGCCAAAATACTGCATATCTCTTCACGGTCCAACACTCTTACATACCATAAATCATGGCTTCCCTTATAGTCATTAAAAGGAAGAATATAAAATAAAAAACAGTCAACAACATCTCGAAGTATTTCAGTGTCATCTTGTCATCAACACTTTGTCAGTTTTATCTTTGGTTTGCTAAAATACATCCTATATATCTGGTATTTATGCAGTTTATTTTAAACCCTTCAATTTCTATATCTCCTCTTTCTACTTCTAACTTAGAACTAAAAATACACCAACAGATAACAAAAAGAACATTTTTAGTTGGCAATGTGCGTGTTTAAGCTTATTGCTTAAATAAATTTTGGATGTTTAAACAAGTTGAGTTTCAATCAAATGAGTATGAACTATGCATGCAATTTTGATCCTAAGTTTCAACTGGTTATGCAATTTTGAACCCTCCCCAAACCCCGCCACTAGCCCTTTTTTTAACCATCAAGAATCTTCTCCAACCACCTGATTGGTTGCATATATGTTCTTATTTCTCATGTTTGGGAAGATTTAGTTTACTTTTGCTCTGTCTGTGCGGATAGCAAGGGAACTCATGCTTCGAATCAACTACGATTGCCATACAAAGCTAATCCACCTCAATTGGTCATTCTTAATACCAGAGGCGAACAAATCTCACATCTACTATCAGAGACTCAGAGCCAAGCTTCTGATCTGCCCAAGAAACCTATGAGCTTACAGGAAATAGAGGAAAGGGTGAATTGTGCAGAATCAGAAATCACAGAAATGAAGGAAGCCTAGCAAACATTGACCAACCAATTCGACTCCTTTAATCATTCATGTGAGTGATGCTTAGCTGATGTTGGCTAAAGATCTGGAGTGCTGTCACTTCTGTTAGTGATTTCTGTTGATGAAAGTAAAAGACAGGGAAGAGGGATAGCGCAAACCATATATGCTCAGGTTTCTTTCTTCCAATTTATGGAACTTACCAAACAGATTGGGTGTAACCATCAATCTGCTCCGCAGGATTAATGTATTCTTCTCAAGTACTATCACATGCAGGAGATGGCCTCTCAATGGTCGGAGAGAAATAACAAAATTTACAGAGATGTAACTTGGAAGGAGCTGGTGAGCACTTTTACGTATTTGATTTAGTCCAATTGGCAATGACGCTTTGATTGTGATCCGGCCAAAATTTGCCAATGGGAAAGGTGATTGATATCAGCAGAAGTTTGAAAAAACTAGCTAATCGAGTAGATGGGTGGACTGAGAAGGAGGAACTCATTGGCAGCTTCATTCTTGGATTGTGGGATGACATAGGCCCAGAGGTTCAGATGTTTCAACAAACATCACTTTAGGCTCTAGCAGGCTTTTAAGTTTTATGTTAGTACAGCGACAAAAAATGAATTTGAAAAAGAAGCAAAACAAGCCAAGATAACCCCATCTGAAAGAGTTACAACCAACATCTGAGAGTAGTTACTCTGGATATCCGGGTACAATGGGCAAGGCAGTGCACAACTTGATCAAATCCCCCACAGTAAAGAAAGCTTTCTAATGCAAAAATGAAAGAATACAGTGACCAAGGAAATTGCTAAAAGCTATAATGAGATATTTGTACCTGGTCAACAATGTAAATATATCCAAATATATGTTCTGGATGGTGAGCAGAAGGATGCTGAACAGGAAAAGCAAGAATCTGACCTGGAAAGATTTAAAACCCCTGCTGGTGAAACCCCAAATGAAAAATGAGGATTACTGCTTGGATGAAACACCAACAAAGGAGTGTGCTTATCAATTCAGGAAGTACTAAAATTTGATGTCCGTTGATACTACTCACCAATTGGAAGTACAAGTGCAATTAGGCAACCTTCTCATGTGTAGTGGCCAACAAAAATAAACTCAAGTTCCAATGTTGCTGTGAGCAGGTCGAGATCTTAATAAATAATTCAGAGTTCATTATGAATTTTGTTTGTTGTTCTTTTAAAGCGGGCGGATATGATATTTGGCCTTCAGCGGCTGAAGACATTGGTGGAGTACTTCAAGATTTTTGAAAGGTTAACCATGAATTTTCCTACAAGGATATGATCATGTTCTCATAGAAATTTCAAAGAACTCAATCCAATCAAATCACCTTCAGAAATTTTTTTTTTTGATAAGTCACCTTCAGAAATGCAGCAGCCAATCAGACAAACACCCATTGGGCATGCGGGCACACATCTGTCCTACAACCAATCATGATCAGAGCAATCCATTTCTCACAGATCTGACGGCAATATTGAATGCTTACCAAGAAGTTGGGCAAAAATCTGTCCTACAAACAATCATGATCAGAGCAATCCATTTCTCGCAGATCTGATGGCAATATTGAATGCTTACCAAGTATTTTTCCAGAACCCCAATAACCACCTCCACACTGCTCACAAGACCACCAAATTCCATTGAGTCCCAGTGTGACTCCAATAGATACAAGATCTTATTGTTTCTCACATATCCGAGAGGTTGAATGCTGGTATCAAAATTTCCAGTCTCTATTCTTCTTCGGTACTATTGCTTCGTAAGAGAATGTGCGACAATTATAAGGGCTTGAATCAGGCAACCATTATAGATAAGTTCCCATTCTTGTCATTGACAAAAACCTAGATGACCTAAACCGTTCTTGTTTCTTTTCTAAATTAGACTTATATACTGATTATTGTCAAATCTGGTTCATGCAACCTGATATTCCAAAGACAACATTCAGAAAAAGTAGGGGCACTATGCATTCTTGGAGATGCCTTTTGGGCTCACCAACACTCCTTCCATAAGTCGAAGTTTGATAATGATGTATCTAGACTGTATCTACAAGAATTTGTGCTTACCTTATTTTGCGAGTAATCACTCAAACAGTAAGTCAAGTGGCTGCCGTAGGCCTAATTGCAGGATAATACCACTTAGCATGCATCTACTACTACTACCATTCATCTAATATTGTGCATGGCAGTCCGACCCCAATACTACAGGCATAAAATGCTAGAGAATTTGACATAAATTGGATTGTGCATGATTTACAGAACAGAGACCATGCCTTGAGAAGTTTGAAGCGCCATTTAACCGAAGCTCAAGCAAAGTTGAAAGATTGAGAGGATAAGCGTCACACAAATGGAGAGTTTGAGGTAGGTTTTGGGGTATGGTTTCAGTTATTATCCTACAGGCAAGCCTCTATGGCAGCTCATTCCAATATGAAGAAGGTAATAAAATGTGTCTAGCCTTTTCAAGTTTTGGAACAAATCAAACCAGTTGCATGACTTGACAAATGGATCGAATATACTTTTCTGTACTTCATGTCCAAGGCACAAACGAAGGGCAGTTTCTCCCAGAACCTGAAACCATAATGGATCGATGCCTGGTGAAGTAAAATAACTGTGCTGTCACCCTGTCACCAATATACTTGTGAAGTGGCCAAACCTTTCATAAGAAGAAGCTTCCCTAGAGAATTTTAACAGCTTATGGAGAGGTTTCCATCATTCAAACCACAAAAAAAAAAAGGATTAAGTAATACTAATAGCCAGCAGCTGTTTGGATAGTTTTTTTCAGACAAAGTTAACCCTCAGATGTGGGACTTGATTTGTTCGGTACCAATAATTTGAATAGGCTGGTAGGCTCAATAAATTATTACTCCCTCAATACCAAAAAAAAGTGTACATCTTTCCTTTTTGGGTTGCCCAAAATACTTGTCTCACTTAAATAGTTCAAACAAAATATTTCACCAATGTCCTTGAAGTTTTAAAAAATTTCAAACTTGATTATATATATTCAAACTGGAAAGGGTTATTTAGTAATTTGAAAAGGGGATTGCATTAATTGCATGTCCCCTTAAGAACTTATAATCTCTGGAATGGACACTTACTTTGGGACCAAGGGAGTAGTAAATATTCATGTATGCAATAGCAAGGATTTTTACATTAATGTTTTAAATAAACTAAGTTCGTGAGAGGCTAATTCCCCCTTCAATTAGGATTCTTGCTTATACCAGATGACGAGGAAATTCACAAAAACCGAAAATCCTAAACATTTCACCCAAATGATAAACAACAAGACCGGTAATGAAACTCAAATGAATACTAAAAAGCAAAGCCCAGTAAAACTTGTCAACTAATCAACTTAAATGGGAAATAATTGTATCACATATACAGGGTTATCACTTATCTATCTAATTACTTATATTAGTTTTAAATCAAAGAACTTCAGTTAACACTGATTGAAATTAGAACCAATTTGCAGAATGGAAACATACACACATACAGTGGAATAGATGTTTTGCAAGGGTATCACTGGACATGTACTCAGCAACTAGGAGCCTCTCATCGCCGTCACAACAATAACCAATCAAATTAGCCAGCCTTTTATGTCTCAACTTCCCAACGCCCCATGCTTCCTCCTAACAAATAAGAACAATAAAACAACATTCATAAGCATCAAACCCTAATTTCAAATAACCCTAAAATCAATAACAAATACAAAAACAGGAACAAGAAAATTTCATAAATCAGTACCGCGAACTGTTTGGGATCGGGCCAGGCCATTTTGGTAAATTTCTTGACCGCGATCCACCGTCGGTTCTGTAATCGGCCCTTGTACACGACATTTGGGGCTCTCTCACCACTCTCCGAGACGATGAACTCCGAACTGAAGTTGTCGGTGGCCGCCTTCAGCTCAGACAGCGAGAACTCAGAGAAGGCCGGGACGCCGCCGTCGCCGTCGCCTGCGGCGGCGCTGCCGTTGGACAGATGAGGACGATTTTTGGTGTGGTGTTGGTTCTTGTCCAATTGAGGTTCATTCGAGAAGAACGATTGGCAACAGCCCATCACTCTAGCTGTGTTGACTCAGTAGTCCCTCACGCCACCGCTGTTAATGAGTAATATATATATATATATACATATACACATATATATACACATATATATACTATATGTATCTAGTGAAAGATGAGGATGAAATTAGGTTGGTGCTGCTTCCTTTTTCTTCTCATTTGGGTTCCTCTCACCTTTCTGCACTGACAGTCTCCATCAACATTCTTGAACAGTTGTACGGGACTCAGTTGTCCTTTTGATTTTAAGATTAAGGGTATTTTTGTCTTTAAGTACAATTAATTTCTAGTTCAATTTATCGCGATATATTGGTCTTTGATCGTGGAATTAAGTCCATCACGTCAGTGGGATCAACACGTCTAAATTTATGGCTCGTTTAGTTGTTTAAAAGGTAATAGTAAATCTGATAAAAAATAATAATAATAATAATAAGAAGAAGTAGAAGAAGAAGAAAAAAGTAATAACAAATAAAACTACATTTAAAACCACAAAACAACACTTGCTAATAATGGGATTAGCGAGGTAGTTATTCCAAAAGGAAATTTGTCTCATATCAGATTGGGATGAAAAGTTAAATAAATTGAGTTTTAATCTCATTTAATACCTTAGGATGTGTTTTGATGGGATGATTTGGAGGGATTGGGAGATAAAAGAAAAAAAGAATATGGGTCAATTGTGTGTCGGATGAATTAAATGGAGAGAAAATAAAGGATAGGAAGGGATAACCCTATCTCCCATTTACTATCTCTCTAAAATTGAGAAGAGAGGGAAAAGAAAGCATGTGTGGTTTACTGTTTTTTTGATAATACCAAAACTAACTTTCATAAATAAATATATAGATTTGTTATTTTATTCAACTTTAGGGTATATCTAACATTGTGTGTACTAACTACTAGGGCAACAAAGAAGACATTTTTTCTGCTATTATTGAGTTCAAGAAATTATTTGTTAATTGTTTAACTAGGCACATTCAAACAATAAAAAAAAAAAAAAAAATGTCTCGACACATTCAAGAA
>JAOTQH010000040.1:7082031-7093353 GCA_025631255.1 Cornus kousa
GTGGGTACCGCCATACTGTCTAACTTGCGAACCATAAGGTCCAACCAAGCTTCTGAGACTAGCAGATCTGAACTCCCCGCAAATGGATCAACCTTAACCCTTTATATTCGCATAAAGTACTCCATTGCCTCATTGACTATTAGTCTCGGTGCCCATGCCAGAATCTATATCCCTACCACCTACCTATGTATCGATTCCTATAGGGATTCAGCGATCCCCAGATTAATTCCCTGAGCCACTGGTTTCTCATAAGTTGGTGCCCGCGGCGGATTAGCATCCACGCCACGAACTGGAATCCTAGGCCTTCCCGAACCCCTCGTAACTCGATGTTAACCACCTGTTCCTCAATGCCCTGACATGAAGACTCAGTACGAGTGATAACCATGATGCTAAACACATAAAAGAAAGGATGTCAACAATAACACAAGTTATTATGACCAAATGCAACTCACACTATGAATGCACGAAACACAAAGCAAGACAAGGTATACAACATACTATCATGCTAAAGTAATTAACGAAACCTTCTTAAACAGTTAAGCACTTAATTAAATAAGCATACATATCAAACAAGGATACTCTTAACCACATAGGAATATAAGTATAAAGATATATCATACTACCAAGCGTGTTATCAAGAAACACATAAACATATTATAATGCCGAAACATTTTATCAAAAGCATGTGAATATATTAAAGTAGGTCAACAAAAACATGATATACACCCAAAACCCATCGTTCTAACGTATTCAAACCTAAGAGCTCTGATACCACTTGTGACGGCCCAAGTTTTTTAACCCAGTGCGTCAGTAATGACCCGAAAGTTGACCCAGTAACGAATCTAAAATGCGAAAGCAAAAGATAAAAGCATAGTCCTTAAATATATAAATCATTCCTAAGACACCAATGTGACATTCCATGAGGTCACGAAACTTAAAGAAAACGAAAGCGGAAACAAAATAATATGAGTTGTAGGTCTAGCTTCTTATTTTATGTTGTGTATATATATTACTATAATATATGTGTATATATATACATATATTTATATGTATCTTGAGCAATCTTGCTTGTACACAAAGAACAAAGCAATATTTCACCCTTAGGGGAAGTTTGGAATCTCTCTACTCAGTGGACTGATTCGAAAGAATGAATGTCAATGATATGAACAGTGATGAGATCTATTGGTCAGAAATAACCATCAAAGTTTCAAATATTCAATGAAGTTTGACTAAAAACAAGGATTTCTGATAAAAAATCGCCTTAGAGCCCATTTTTTTCAATGCATACTTTTCTCATTTTTTTCATGCCGTACACGGCGAAGGACACGTCGGCGACACGCACAGGACACGCTTGCAACGCATAAAGGACACGGGTTCAGATTTTTTGTTAGAAAAAAAAAAAAAAGGAAAAAGGAAAAAGGAGAAAGATATAGAGATATATACATATATATATGGTTGTGTGTATTTATAGAAAGACAGATCGAGGGAGAGAGATGGAGAATATGAGAAAGTATGTTGCGAAAGATTGACCGGAGATTACAGGTTTTGTGCATCTGCTTCAAGCTTCGGATCAAGCAAGTAAGGCTGGGCTAGTTCATAGGATGATCCGGTCCAAGCAAACCCAAATGAAACAAGGAAAATTCCTTGAATCGGCTCTCTTTTTGCACTCCAGCGACTGGAACAAGGCTTCGCTTTTCCTTTGTTTCCCTAAAGACACTTTTCCTCTGCTTCCCTAAAGATACCGCTTAAAAAAAGGCAATAAAAAAGTGATAAGATTGTGATAAGATTGTGATCTTATCTTTTTAGGGTATTTGGGCCTATATTTTTTAAGGTATATGGGCCTATATTTTTAAGGTATTTGGGCCTATATTTTTCAAAAAAAAATAGACCTAAAAGTTATGTTTATTAAATATAAATTAGAAATTCAGAAAAAATAATATATATATATATATATTATAATATATATTATTATTTTATTGCCGTATCCTTGCGGTGTCCGTGTCCTGTTTTTTTGAAATTTTCCGTATCGCCGTATCCGTGTCGTATCGTACCCGTGTCTCGTGTCCGTGTCCGTGCTTCATAGCTCAAAACAGATTTATGATAAGCAGAGTGTAAGCTCCTGTCAGGAAAGAGTTTCCAGTAATTATTTTCACCTAAAAGGATGCCAATTAACCTACCATCAAGTATGGAATCTGAAAAGAGTAACTTTAGAAGCATTGGCTGATTTCATCTGCTCTGCTCATCTTATTTTTACATGTTCATGATTACCCCTTTAGCAATGTTTTAAGAACAAAGTGACCAACCTTTTCTGCACAAAATTCCTTTTTTTTTCTTTGAGGACTGAAATTTTCTCGAAGGCAACCAAATTAAAATATTGATGGCACACGTGTTAGATATTATTTTACACTATCCAAGTCTTGAAGCGCACCAACTCCACGAGTTTAGCAGGCTAGTGTAGGGTCCTAATTACTCACCTCATTTCCCATGAAATTAAGGTAGCCGTCTCCTCCTAATGCCATTGTTATAAAATGAATCATCTACAAAAGAAAATGGCAACGATGAGAACTATGACCAGAAGCATATGATTCATCAGAAGACAATATGTGAGACCTTAACCATATTTATTATAAATCTTAAAGTTGCAGTTTTCTAGACTGAAAATATAAAACAACACCACATAAATGGATAAAGCAAGCATTATATTACTATTGGATCAGTTAGGTTAGAGTTAAGATCCGTGACATCAGCCTCAAGGTAGAAACCATCACTCAGTTGAGCCATGAAACCATACCCGCAAGAGGCATTCAATTCAAATGCTTACAACAGAACAAACCTTGTGAAGTGCAATCCCTCGCTCAATAGCAGGAGAAGCATCCACCAAACTAGACATGCCAGAATACATTTCTTTATCCATTAGAAAAAATGCTATAGTCTTGTCACCCACAATGGCCTGCACAAGAGCACAGAAATTAGAAAAAGAAGAGAGAGAGAGAGAGAGAGACGTAAGAGTATAAGTGAAGTTGTATGTAAATTAAACTTAAGAGATGAATGCAAGCGATTATGAAATGATGTCAATATAGGCAAAGCAAAGAAGATCCACAGCAGTAGAACTTTATAGAACTTCTATTTTACATTTCCTTTTAGCGAGAAAGTTGTGACATCAAGTTTGAGATATAACCTATAGGACAAAAGGATGAGACTCAATCAGAAGAAGTGAACATTCAGCACAAAGAGAACATCGCGTACCTGATCGTGGCTCTCAGCATAAGCGACACACTTCTCGGTGTATCTCCTATTTGTCAAACTGCATGATATTTCCTTCATTGACCATTCTTCATCATTCTTGTTCTTTAAGTAATCAATCCACTTGTCAGGAATGGCCATCGCCAAACGGTAGTCAAATCCAATTCCTCCCTCAGAGACGGCCCGGCCAAGTCCAGGCATCCCAGAAACATCTTCGGCAATGACAGTTGCATCTGGAAAGATATTATGAATTAAACAATTGGCCAGCATCATATAAACCACAGCATCAACATCTGTTGCCTCACTGAAATACTCATTATAATTCCCCGTGAATCCGATGTTGATTCCATGGTGATGATACAACATTGAAGTTACTCCATCAAATCGGAACCCATCAAAATTGAACTCTTCTAACCACCACCTCAAGTTGGATAGAAGGAAACGGAGAACTTCCCAATTAGCATAGTTAAACAGTTTGCTATCCCATAAATTGTGGTAGCCTCGCTCTCCAGTGTGGAAGTAAGACTCTTGCGAGCTTTGGCCAACATCAAAGCCATTAAGTCCATCGGTAACATTTTTACTTGCATGGCTGTGAACAACATCCATCAAGACCCGCAAACCCAAGCTATGGGCTTTATCAATCAAATACTTAAGGTCTTCAGGTGTTCCAGATCTACTGCTTGCTGCAAAAAAGTTTGTAACATGATACCCAAATGATGCATAGTAGGAATGTTCCATCACAGCCATCAACTGGACTGTATTGTAGTTATTCGCCTGAATACGAGGCAAAACATCATCTGCAAACTCCCTGTATGAATTTATTCGGGGTTCTGAGCTACTCATCCCAACATGGGCTTCGTATATTCGTGGGGCCTTGGGTTTTGGAGGACGAGGGTATTTAAAATGATACCTGCATGGTCAATAACAGAACAAGCCAAGCAACTATTTAATTTTATTCATATTTTGATCTAAGAAAATACATAAATTTTTCCCCTTATTTTATTGGTAATTAGGTCAAGTGGAAGACAAACTTTCTTAACCTGAAGCCAAAATGAACTGTATCTTACAACTTAATTATCATAAAATATAGGAAAATTTTGAAGAGATATATACTAATAGATAAGGGGCCTGATTGGTTCAGTTTAAAACAATTTTCAAGAATTTAGCAAACACAAAACAATTTTCAAATAACCTTATAAAAGACGTTTCTCTAAAAACAGGGATTTTTTAAACTCAGTTTGCAAAAAAACTGTCATACTGTTTAATGTTTTTCAGTTCTTCAAAACAGAAAATAGTTCTCAGAAAAGTGAACCAAGTAGGTACTAAGGGTCTAGTTAATTGTGATTCATATTTATGAGGCCCTTGGTATTTGGCTGTTCAAATGGTCTTAGTTTGCTTGTTAAGGAAATAGCTTAAAAGATGAATGGTTAGCACCTTTCTGAAAGTGGTGGGTCCCAATATACACCATCATACGGTACCGCAAACCTTGTAGGGTCCACAGTGGCATACTTTATCCAAGCTGGGATACGATCAACCCAAACTCCATTACCATGCTTGAACCGGAACTTGACTCTAGAATTGTGAGGAATGGCTGGATTCACACCAGAATCAGGAATTTTAATACTCCAAACACCAAATTGATTCTTTTCCATCCTGTGGTTGGAACCATTCCACCCATTGAAGTCCCCTATAACTTGTGCTTCCCTACCTCATCAGAAAGGCAACTCCAAAGTTAACATTTAAACAAAGACCACAAATAACAAATATGATAACCTTGTATTTTTGTGAGGTGAGGAACTCACTGTGCAGCAGGAGCCCACTCACGGTAAACTATGCCACCTTCTTCTCTATTAAATCCAAATTTCAAATAACCTACAACAATTAATGAATGGATAATGAGGAGTCTTATATTGGAAAAGTAACTGGTAAGCAAAACAAAAGATGAAAAGTAAGCCATTGAACCAAAAATAGGCAGTCCAAAACAAAATTAATATATCAAAGGGGATGTCTAACTATAGAAAAGATGATTATGAAATGTGTTCCACCATTCAGCAGAATGCATTCAATGACCTAATTCTAACTATGAGAAAAGCTGCTTCAACTGATAATAAGGCGAGGATCTTCATTTAGTTACTCAAAGATACGCTTAATATCCTAATTGTAGTTGTCTCCGGCACTTTATAAATGTACTATAAGTAGGTCTTACCATTTCTCATGTAGAAAATAAAAAGGAAAAGCCAAAACTTGCTTGAATTGTTGACTTAGTACATCACCTTGTGCAAAATCCTCCAGGCTTCCCTCATATTTCTCAATAAGCCTTTTCTGATCTGCATATTTCTTCACTCTATACTGGAAGTGTTCTTTATATTGTTCCAAGCCTGGATCTACACGCAAGAGACCAATATTTTCAGCTTCGTTTACAATGGTTGTCATTGTTGGGTCGTCATTGGTCAAAACAGCCGATGTTGTGGAATTGCGTTCTACCTAGCAGAGAAAATCCATCAGATCACTAATTTACACCAAATATATTCCAAAGAGAATATAGGGAATATATCTCGAGATTGAGGGTCAGAATTTATATGCTATAGACAAAAAAACCTTTTTACCTGTACTTTCTAAAAAGTCATTGAACATTCAGTTGTTTCTAAATCAAGATGCTAGAGTTTGCTTCTGATTTTATTTTGTTCTTTATTTTTGTTTCATCTACTATGTAAGGTCAGCCAAATCAAAAGAAAACAGAATGTTATGTAAATAATGACATAATATATAAAACGAAACTCAGTTGGAAAGATGATCACAAAGAAATTTATATATGCTATAGACAAAAAAACCTTTTTACCTGTACTTTCTAAACAGTCATTGAACATTCAGTTGTTTCTAAGTCAAGATGCTAGAGTTTGCTTCTGATTTTATTTTGTTCTTTATTTTTGTTTCATCAAGGTTAGCCAAATGGAAAAAAATAGAATGTTATGTAAATAATGACATAATGTATAAAACGAAACTCAGTTGGAAACATGATCACAAAGAAATTTATTCCAGTCAGTTGTCAATTCAATGTACCACACCACATAACAATAATTTATATGGGACCTTTAACTAAGAAAATAAATAAATTATATGGGACCATGCACCAAGTACTTCTGGCCTTCTGATAAATTTGAAAAATGGGATGGTCAGGACCATTCACATGGATCAAACATTTGCTCCAAAGAACTCCTTGGTTAATTTATAACAATCCAGCTAGAAGTGTTGGAACTTAAACCTACCCTCCCACATTTTACGAATTGTGTTAGGAAAACTAATTTGCCACGTCCAAGAAAATTTTAAGACCCAGGGATAATTCCAGTTGGCTGTCGTGCAGCAAGGTAACGGTTATTTCTTGAGGCCTGCGAAAAGGAACCAGACAAGGCTGTAAAGATCATTACATAACTAAGTTGCATAAAAATGAAGAAATGTGGATGCTAGACATAAGTCACATAACTATGAAGTAGCATCTTGCAAAAAATTGCAACAAACCAAAAAAACAAGATTCCTGGATTGCTTTATTACAGAAGGCTTGTAAAAATTAGTAGTTGCGAAGTTCATGTTGAATTTTATGTGTTGGGCTTCACATCAAAGTTTATGCAATTTTGAGGCTTTGTGATTAATTGATAGGTATCAAAGAGAGAAAAAAATCTTTTGGAGAGCCACGTGTAGGAGGCTTAATCAATTTTCATGCACAGTATGTGCCTTTTTTTATATATAATCTTGAATGTGAAGGTAAATCCTAATGATTAGGAACTTCGCAATATCACTTTAAAAAACAAGTCAAAAGTGTAGATTTAAATACTTGAGTTACACCCTCTTTGTTAACATTGTAGCAGAGCAGGCATGTTCTGTGCTAAAAGAAAATAATGGCAGGCCCTGTACTAAAAGAATTTTTTTTTTTTTTGCTTCGATTTGTCATATTTAGCACAAATTACACATCTTCCATGTTAAATACTTATTATTCAAGAAATGCCAAATTGAATTATTTTTGTTATACATACAGATACAATGACCTAATTCAGGGCATGTAGGAAAATTAAATTCTTTGATGGGTCCACCTCCCAAGACCATAACATTGGGGTGAGTCTAGTCAATCAATTAAGGTCAATCACTGTCAATCGGGGGTGGGCTTATTGAGGTACCAGGGGGACCATGGCCCTGAAAATTTTGCAAATACCTATGAATTGGCTTCCCTATAATTAGTAAGTTTGAAACATAAAAAGATATGTTAACATGAAGCCCCCTAGTGCCTATCAAATATAATATGTATCGCCTATGGAGGGGGGTTACTTCATGAACTTTTTCCAAACAATCTCATCTTGGCCCTTAAAAACCTATTTTATCCAAATTGGGTTATGAAATACTTTAGGATCATAGGTAATCTTGTCTCAAATCTTCTATTAAATTTAAAAACGTAGCCTGTGATAACTAGTGGAAATAATATACATTACAGTTTATTCAAGAGTAGGAATAGCTTCTGGAAACTTACCACGGATGTCTATCTCAGTCATGACCAGAACAAACAAGCCTATCCGATAACAAGAACAAGAAAGGAGGGAGATAGAACTTAGCGCAGGTATAGAATCAGCCAGGGTCTCGCTTTCCCTAACACCAGTATTTGTTTTCACACCACTAGTTTGGCCCCTTCAAGTGAATTTTCCTGGGTTTACCCCAATTTTCAATAAGGCCTGTTGGGCCATGTTCGCAGTTCAAACTCTAATTTAGTTCAAAGTTTGTACTAAATTTTCTCCAATCACAAATCTAAAGCATCAATTTGGTGCTCGCAAACGTAACATGAGATTTATCGTATCACCGTGTCCATATCATGTCATACCAGTGTTCATGCTTCATGTTGAAGAACTAAGATAATATATTTTTAAGAAAATAGCTTTCTGGATATCCTGATTGGACTTTTGAGATCATCATGTCATCTATATTACTAACTTCTACTAAGTAGGTACAAACCGTACAATGTTATGCCATATCTAGAAAAAAATTAAGAATAGTTAACTAGTTGTTCTAGATTGATAAAGGAACATTTCAGTTGGAGGCTCCTCGCGAACCTAATTGTTTGCGCCAAGAACGACCTCCATATATAAAGGAATAACCAATTGCATGAGGCTCCCGCCATTACATGTGGCCTGTAAAGGGTGAGAGGTGGGTGCCCGCGGGGTGGGGAACCTTTAACTGGGGCGGGGATGGGGTGGGAGGATATCCCGTTTAAGCAGTTTTGGGCGGGAACAGGATAGGGTAACCTAAACGGGGGTGGAGGCAGGGGAGGGTACCCCACCCAAAACCGCTTCCGTTGCCATCCCTAACTATAGGGTTTGGGGATGATTAAATATACACAGCCTTAATTTCGTATGCAAAGAGGTTATTTTTTGTTTCAAACCTTACCGTTGCAACATATATGATCATCGTTTTTATTTTTTGTATTAAATATTATATTGATTTCCAGATTGTGCAAACGGAAAAAAAACATATTTCACATTCTTATGCTCCATATGCCTACTATTCTTGGGTCACTTCTGGCTCCTCCACTTTACTAATACAGTGGAAATTGAAGGGGTTATCAGAGTGGTGCTGTTCAAGCCGATTGGATTGAATAGATCTTTCTTATAATTATATATATAATAAACCCAACAAAAATTTATATGTACCACCAAACCAAATTAAAGTAACAGCAACACCTATACATGAAAAAAAAATAAAAATAAAAATAAAATAAAAATAAAATAAAAATAAAAATCTTTTAATTAAACTAAGCTGATCATGAGATGAAGTTCATTTTCCTATAATTATATATATAATAAACCCAAGAAAAATTTATATGTATCACCAGACCAAATTCAAGTAACAGCAACAACACCTATACATGAAAAAATAAAATATACCCTTTAATTGAACAAAGCTGATCATGAGATGAAGTTCAATCAACAAAGAATAATTTAAACAAAAATTAAGCCGATCATCAGATAATAGAAAGAACAATTTAAATTACCGTTGCAGAGTCTTTGCTTGAGAAGATTGGTAAAGACCCAGAAAAAGGTGTAGAAAGAATGCCTTGGGATCCGTACATTTTCGCCCAATCAGACTCACTATTTCATCTCTCTACCAATCTCAGTCTCTCTCTCTTCTTCAGCCGTCTCACTCTTTTATGGTCACTCTCTCTCGAAGCTTCTACCTATTATATTAACCAAAACTAAATTGCAACCGTTGGTGGATATGTCAACAGTATAATAAAACCCTATAATCAAAACAAGAATAATCTGAATCGTTGAGACATTGGTAATTTGGCACTCACAAAAAGCATGTGTTTGCTTCCTTTTGTCTTTTCTTAATGATTGAAAAGACGTGATCGCACTGATAAGCAAAGCATTACCATATCCTCCGCAAAACGCCACTGGATGTCTCCTGTTGCGTTCTGTTTCAAAGTTTTCACATCGGACGCTCCAGGATCACTCTTTCCAGGACGTCAAATGTGGTTGGACTTTGGAGGTACCTTCTTCAGGTTTGATTTTGATAATAACCTAAAATAGCCATGGACTTGTTTGGATTGATTGAATTGGAATAAGAGGGAAAAGAAAAGAAAAGAAAAGAAAAGATATTTCTATATCCTATCTTTTTTACTGTCCTCCCGAATTAGAAGATAAAGGATAGGAAATCTTTTTACAATATAAAAAATAACTCACATTTTAAAAACACAAAATTTAAAAGAAGATATTCGAAATACTACATATAAGTGATTTTATATATATTAAATAATAAAATGGTTTATTTTAAAGGTTTATTTTTTAAATTGATTGAATAAAATAAAATAATTACAAATGTATTATAAATTATTGCTAATGTCCGAAATAACTTTTAAACTCTTATTTTAAAATATCATTCTTAAAATTGTATAATTTTAAAATATCAATTTAAAATACCAAAAAGTTGAAAGAACATTTTTAGGATGTTGCCATGCAAGACAATACTCATCTTAGGCCATACCTGATGGGTAAGGTACTCAAAACTTTACATTTGTTTCAAAAATTATATAATATTAAAATTTTATTTAAAAATAATAATAATAATCGAACTTGCGAAAAACGAGTTACCTATGTCTTAAATCAATAGCTCTCACTTTTTGTACCCTAAAAATAATTTTGTAATCATGGCTTACTTAGCAAGAGTCAAATTGGGCAATTGATGCAACAGGTGGAGTAATTTCGTAAATTAAAATGACTATAATTATTTTATCTATTGTTGCACATGATATTTGTTACAATGATACGTGACTTGATATGAATGATCAAGGAAAGTGTTGATTGGTTCTTTAAGAATTTTGGTTGCACGAGAAGTTACCAATATTAGGAGATGTTTAAGTCAAAGACTACAACTTTGTGTAGATGATTTTGATTGGCCACATGGTGATTACATAAGTTATATAAAGAAGTTTATTAACTTGCAAATGGAAGTTTACCTCTAAAGCAAAAAGTTTCAAATTCAAACAACAATTGTATTTAAATTCAAACAAGTAGTTTGAATTTAAAATTACGTAGAAGTTTCAAGTGTTGGACACCTACGGCTTTGGGAAGTAAGTATGAATATAGCTAGAGAGAGTATGTGCAAAGGTCCCCGACCAACACACATTGTTCATCATGTAGTCTTTTTCCTTGTTTTTCTCTGTCCTTTTCCAGTATTTTACTTTCTTTCTATTTTCATAGAAGTAGTATTATAGTTTGATTACAATTCCTTGTAAACCTTGTACTGAAATTCTATTTATGGAATAAGAGATTGGATGCTTGGCTTTTGTCCCCCTTCATCTATTATTCTATAAATTTCTAGGATTAATGAATACTTGTGGAGTTCTCTATGCTAGCTCCTTTCATCTATTCCATTATCTGTTGTTAAAGTCCTCTTCAATGAAGCATTAAAGAACCCGGAAGGAAAGCAGTAATCCTAACTTTCTTACAATCACCTGAAATTCTCTAACGACCAAATTTTTTTATTTGGTTATAAATAGGATAGGTTTGGTTATTATGAAGTCGAGTCAAACGACTCTAACAC
>JAOTQH010000040.1:7104900-7118082 GCA_025631255.1 Cornus kousa
CTATAAGCCTAAAGAGCCTTAGAAAGTAGGTGATGCCACTCCTTTGGATTATTCTCAATCATCTTTTTAAGAATATTGAGAATTACTTTGTTGGAAGCTTCTACCTGTCCATTTGATTGGGCAAAATATGGAGTAAAACTGATTACTTGAACACCACATTCACTACAATATTCCACAACTTTGCTTCCGACAAAGGAAAGGCTTCTATCTGTGGTGAGAGTCTCTGGACTTCCAAACCTGTGTATAATGTGCTACTTAATAAAATTAATCACTTTTGACTGCTCATAAGTCTTTAATGGAATGGCCTCCTCCCACTTTGTGAAATAATCCGTTGCAACTACCATAGAAGTATGACCATCTGAAGATGTTGGCCTTAACTTTCCAATGAAGTCCAAAGCCCACCCTTTGAATGGCCATATTTTCACTACTGGCTGCATGTTGATAGCTAAAACTCTTTGGATCGGGCCATGTTCTTGACATGCAATACAAATCTTTGTAAACTCTATGCAATCTTTTAATATGCCTTTCCAATAATAACCATACCTTCTAAGAAGCCACCTCATCTTGATTCCAGCTTAATGAGTTCCGCATATTCTAAGGTGTGATTGTACCATCACTCTCATGGACTCATTCTCCACCCAATGGGACTTTTACTCGAGAAGCTAATTGTGCTAGATCATCAGCCTCCGTGTTTAAATGCCTTAGCCAATATTTGAGTTGGAAATTATCAAATTGGCATAGCAATTCTAAGGCCACAGAGTGGAAAGGCCTCAAATGCCAATTGAGACATTTTTATTCTTCAGAAAGTTGGCTAAGTATCAAATTGGAATCGCCAATAATCTGGAACTTATCCACCTTTAGCTCTAGCGGGATTTCCAGCCCAGTAATTAATGCCTCATACTTAGCTTGGTTATTTGTACACTTGAAATCCAAGAAGAAAGAAAATATGGCTTTCCTCCCTTTTGGAGAAATGATGACTATTCCAGCTCCTCCTCCATTATGAGTGCTTGATTCATCAAACATGAAAGTCCAAGGTGTATAGTCAAGGTAGAGATTACCCATCTCGTCACATACTTCTGAATCTATCTTGGTAGAAGGATGATCTGCTAAAAATTCTACCACCGCCCTTCCTTTAACTGCCTTTTGTGGAATATACTTAAAGGAAAACTCCATTAAGGCCAATGACCACTTTCCAATACATCCAATAATCAAAGGCCTCGAAAGCATATACTTAATCAAATTTGTTTGAGAAATGATATACACAGCTACTTGCAACGCGTATATTCTCAACTTCATAGCTGCATAATATAAAGAAAGACACAACTTTTCAATGTAAGTGTACCTACATTCCATTGGAGTGAGCACCCTAATTAGATAATAGATGGCTTGCTCCTTTCCCTATTCATTGTTCTGAGCTAGAAGGGTTCCAATTGATTCATTAGCGGACGATAAGTATAATCTTAAAGGCCTCTTCTTGATTGGAAGCATCATCATTGGAGGGTTGGCCAGGTAGCTTTTCAAACCTTCAAAAGCTTGCTGGTGCTGATTTATCCACTTGAATTCTTCAACACCTTTCAATTTTAGTAATGGAGAAAAAACATGAGTCTTTCCAGCATGGTTGGCAATGAACCTCCTTAAATATCCAACCTAGATAAGAAATCTTTGTAATTCTTTCTTAGTGGCCGGTGGCTTTGCTTCAATAATTGCCTTTGTTTTGTTTTGATCTATCTCAATACCTCTTTGGTGGACCAGGAAACCCAAGAAGTTTTCAGCTGAAATGTAACGCCCCGAATTTTTCCTAAATAAAATCCTCGATTTTATTCAAATCAAAATACTTAATATACACCCAGGATCTCAAAAATAATACCATCTTTATTGACACAGTATCAATATCCTCAAATAAATACAGAATGTCTTTAAACAATTTAAATTGATAATAAATCAATTTCCTCAAAAATGAATATACAAAAATCTTTAAATAAATTAAATAATTCCTCAACACCAATTCTTCCACCTAAGCCCACAGTTAAAAATACTCAAGCATCCTCGGTACCTGAAACTGTAGGGGGGTGAGACGGGGGAGGTCTCAATAGGAAAAACCATAGCAAGAATTTCAAAGAGTTTCATGAAAAATCAATTTAAAAACATAATACATATGCTTTTAAATAAAAATACAGATATATGCAATTTTAACAAAATATCAGTCAATAAGATATTTGAAATAAAATCTGCCAGGCCATTCAAGATATGAAGAATCCTACACTGTAAAATAATTATATCATCACCGATCATCCGAGCATCAACACTCTTCCCCTCTGTCCATCTCAGCTCACTGTGTGTATGCCTTCCCACTATTTTTCTATTCTGTTTTCCTCGTATTCCTTCTATGTGCGTCTCTAATTCCTTACCAAAGATAAAGAGCTCTCATTAAATAGGCAGCTCCACTGACACAGCAACAAAAATCAACTCAAAATATCAACTAGACAATAAATCAGAGATGGACCGCCACCTACGCACTTCCTGCGCCGACCATTTTTATCTTTGTTTCTCTTTTTCTAAAATCTTATCTTTCATCATTTCATTCTGTAGACATCCCAACAACTACGACATCAGCCACCCAAACTAAAGACACAAGGCCACGTGATAAAAATTAAAAGCCAAAGAATTCAACTCCAAAATTTCCTAACGGGTCCACCACTTCCTTTTCCATTTTCTCTTTATTTCCTACCTTTCCACGGCTGGTAGCTTCAACAGACAAATATGTATCTACAATTTCATGTAACAAATTCATCTACGTCTCCTAGTAGGCCGGCCAAACACACCTTTACAATTTCCATTTTCCTTCTTCCACTTTCGCAGCCCACTGTTCTAATTTCGTGGCTGGCAGCTAGCTTCATTCTTCCTATCCAATATATATATATATAAATGTATGGTGCAATAACCAGATCAAAGCCCAATTTAACATTTCATGTGGGACCCTCCATGAATCAATTCCATTCACCAAAACTAGAATTCGTAGCCATCATCATTCTTGATTTGCTTTTGGCCTCATTTATATATATATCTATCAATTGTCCACAAACATACATCAGTAGCTTGAAAATCCAAGACAAAATAAATATCAATCAAATAAAACTCACCAACTTCATTGGGCACCGAAAATGAAAAGAAAGCATACTATCTTCTTCTAAATTCAATCAAATGAGCTAATTAATCTTCAATAAACATAATATGTGCAACAAAATTTAATCTCCATAAATTATATTCCTTGTGTCAAAATCAAACTCATTAATTAAATCAAGGGGATAATCTCCAACAAAAATTAAATACTCAATCAAACTTAATGTATATATATATATATATCACAAATATATATATACAAAGGACAATAATTTAGACCCAATAAATATTTAAATTGGGTAAGTCTCCAATTAAAATTAAAAATCAATCTTCAATTGATAAGTCTTCAATTAAAACAAAATAATCAATTCTTGACAACTAAAAATTAAGATCATATAATTTAAAATCAAGCGCTAAAAATTCGGGTTGTCACATTCTCCACCACTTAAAAGAATTTCGTCCCGAAATTCAGATCGAACAGTTTTCGTACCTGAAAACACCAAAAGTGGTAAAATAAAATCCAAAATTCCTTACCCCAGGCGATGTGAAATTTAGTGACATGAAAAATAGTGTGGTAACTGACAGTGCTAATTACCCGCCCACACACTCCGTAACCGTTGTGGTAACTAGACGATGCCGCCACCCGCCCACAAAATAAAACCAATAGTGATCTAGGAACACCTGCCCTAATCACCGATAGTAATCATCCAAATAGCTGCCAGTGAACGACATCCGGACACACACACCCGGCTACGAGTGGTAGCTAGTCAGAACTAAACACTCCACAAACACCCGACAACATCATCACTAAACTCACATTTCCGGCTGGGTACAGGCTCTGATACCATTCTGTAACGCCCCGAATTTTTTCTAAATAAATTCCTCGATTTATTGAATCAAAATTCTTCAATATACACCCAGGATCTCAAAAATATTATTTTATTGATACAATATCAATTTCCTCAAAATGAATACAAAATTCTCTAAAATAAAATAATTCCTCCACACCGACTCTTCCACCTAGCCTGCTACTATCAATCCAAGCTCATCCTCGGTACCTGAAACTGTAGGGGGGTGAGACGGGGGAGGTCTCAATAGGAAAAACCATAACAAGATTTCAAGAAGTTTCATGCAAAATTATCTTCACAAAAATATACATATACATTTAAACAAAATACATATATGCAATTTTAACAAAATATTATTCAATAAAATAATTGAAACAAAATCATCAGGCCTTGAATATGATAATCCCTACTCTGTAAAACATTAAAATTTCATCTGTGCATCAACTCTCTGGTCTCGGCATCTGCATGTCCTCAAAACTCTCTTGTTTCTCTAATTTTTCTATTTCCTCAACAAAACATATGCACAATATATATAGGGCAATCCCACGGACACAGTGCAAACAGCTCACATGTTTTCACGACACAAAAACAAATATCAATTCAATTACAGACCAAAAATCTATTGGGTCCCACCGTCCATTCAATCTTTACTTTTTCTTAGCTCTTAGTCCTTCTTTTCATTCAATGTATCACTTAAAAGACAACAAAAATCAGCCACCAAATACAAGGCCACGTGACTGGACCAAGGAGGAACTTTGGCCACACAATACAACAAGTGGGATCCGCGATGCTATCATCACAGATTCTTTCCCATTTCCGGATGGGTGCATCTCCCTACCTTTTATTTTTATCATCATTGCACCTTATCACCATTTCACACAAACTGTTACACCAAAAATATATATATATATATATATATCAAATAAAATCAATTAATCCATTAAACCTCTTTTATATCCTTCAGGTGGGACCCGCGCCACCTTTGTCACCAAAACCAATCTTTTCTCATCTAATTTCGGCTGAAGCTTCCTATACCACCTCCAACTGATACACTTTACATATATATACAAAAGCTATACACCAATTCCATTCCCACTAAAAATCTAAAGGGGGGTAAATTCAATCAAAATAAAATATTCAATCTTCCTTTCTCTTTCTAACCCATTTTGGCTGCTACCACTCGCTTGTTACTTCACCATCAGATTGCCATGCAACTAAATATATAAAATCATTTATATATACTGAGCAAAAAAAAAATCAAACCCATTACTTTATCTCTATGAATTCGGCAGGTGCATCCCTCCTTCGTAAATCCATCAGATAATGTAACAAAATCAAATTAACTAATTAATCTTCAACAATTAAGCATCAACAAAATTATATGTGTAACAAAAATTAATAACCCATTAAAAGTCTTAATCGGCTAAGTCTCCAATTAAAACAAAATAATCAATTTTGTCAATCAATAATCATGGAATAAAAATATAAATTAAAAGCTTAAAAAAATCCGGGTTGTCACATATACTAAGCAACACATAGTCTCAACTTTGGCACAACATATACATAATATAGCATGAAATTTCTGTAAAATTAAACATGCTAACCACAAATTAAGATGATTACTTCACAAAAGCCCAAGAAAATGTGAATTAGAAAACTCCTACCTCATTGAAGTGAGCCAACAAGCCCTAAGGCCCCCCCAAATTTGAATTTCTTCCAAACCCTAGCAATATGGGTGCCAAATGGAAGCTCTCCTCAAGCTGATCAACTATCTCCTCTTGCATTCCTCAAAACTCACTCCAAACACCTCAAATCAAGGTTTGAAATTATATAAACCTATATGTGTACATAGATGGTTCTAAGAAGAGAGAATGAAAGTGAAGAGAGAGAGAAAATGGGTGTGCCGAAATGAGAAGGAGAAAGGCATAAAGTGGTGGTCTTGCATCTTCCATGGCCAAGGTTATGCCAAGTGTCAACTTTTGGTTGATTTCTAATTCAAGCCAAGTTACTATAATGCCCCTCCTTTTTTAATGAAGTGCCATTCTTACCCCACAAATATCTACCTCTAATATATAGATATAGATATATACATATATGCGAGAAAAGTCCATTATACCCCTTTCTTAAAAATAACAAAACCGGGAGAAGCTCTTGAGTCCGAAAATTGTCCCGACTTTAGAAAAATTCTAGAAATAATATAGTCACTTTTAATTGACTTAAAATGATTAATAATACACTTCTAAAACCCTCGGCTAAAAAAAAATGACTAAAACGCCCCTCAGCCTGCGCGGCACGTAAAACAAGGAAAGACGTAAATACCCTCGAGAAAATTAGAAAATTCCAAAAATTAAAAAATGGTAAAATTTGGAAACATTACAGTGTGTGTGGGAGATATTTTATAAATATCTCTCTCCATTTCTTTACATCATTCTCTCTCTCTACACTTCATCTTCTTCTTGTCTCAACAAAACTCCATTAATATTATTTACCTAGAGATTTAAGCTCATTTTTCACCCTTTTCCCTTGAGCTTCTTCATTAGCTACAGAAGGGAAAGAGGACGGGAACACCAAGGCCTTCAAAACCCCTTCTTTTATTTTTGATTTGGAGCGACTTGGATTTTCGGGTGTGAGCTCAAGCATGGATTTTGGAGAGGCCACAAGAGGATTTTCTACTTTCCTATTTATCCTCTTCTACCTTATGGATTTGATTTTGTATTTGGAGCACTTTTGGTTGGGAGATTTCTAGGATTTGCTCTTAGAATGAGGTAGGTGTGTATTATGTTTATAACCTAGGATTTTGTGGGGTTTTATGAGCATAGTGTGAGTTATATACATGCATATGTATGTGTGAGTTGAATTCAAAGTGTGTAATTAATGATATAATTACATGTCGTTGATGTTCTAAATACATTGTACTGGATTCCATAAATAACATACTTAATTGGACCAACAGGCCTGTGGCCTAGCGGTACCAGGCTCCTACTTCCCAAAGGGAGGTCAGGAGTTCGAACCTCAGTGGAGGCAGTGTATGTGAGTTTACCAACTAGGAAAAAAAAAAAGTTAGCTGAAATGAGACTGTTGAGATGGATGATAGTGGTGACTTAAAGAGATAGGTTTACTAATCAACCTTGGAGAGGATGTATAATGGATAGTCGAGCCAGAGATGCATGGAGGGTGACTCCCCTTTGTTTTTGGTGGGGCTTGTGGCATGAGAGAAATAGGAGATCCTTTGATGGAGAGGAGACACCTATTTGATCTCTCAAATACGCTATTTCGAGTTCTTTATTCTTTTGGGTTAATGGGCGAAATTGAAAATCTGTGGGTGAACTTGTGAACTTTGTTGATAGTATGGATTATAGTTGGCCGCTTTTGGTTTTTTTGTGTATTCTTGGGAGCACTCCCCTCTTGAGCTCCTTTTAATAAAATGTTACTCGTATATATATATATATATATATATAAGGTTTACTAATTAAAGTGCGAGAGAGGTCAGGAATATTACCTATTAATCACCAACTAAGAAAAAGCAGACCTAGGTGGTATGAACACATACAATGTAGGTTGGCTGTTGCTCAAGTGAGAAAAGGAAGATTAGCTTGCATAGAAGGTAAGAGACAGCAAGGCCGACCAAACAACTAGAAATGAACTAATTAAAATGACTTTAAAAATTTGAATACAAGAGGAGGCATGACATGCAATAGAATAAAATGGAAAAACATCATGTGGTTGATCCCATTCGTATGGGATAAAGGCAAGGATGCTGATGAAAACTAATGAGGGTACTTTTGTCATCTCACACGAGCTGTTTGGATACATTAAGGCTTTTTAATTTTGACTGGGGGTGTTGAGAGTGTTCTGTCCGATGTGTGCAAGCGCCAGGTGAGGTTAGGCCAATTTACCCTTTTCTTTACTTGGAAAGTAGAGGAGATAAGCACTAGAAGTCTAGAACTAAGCTCTTGATCCCATGAGCTATTTTAATTCATACATTACTAAAGATACAAATTCAAGATAGAAAACTTCTAAATAGAATCGTATTAGCTAGAAAGAGAAAATTACTGGTTATAAATGGTTCCAAGGATTAAGGATGAATCCACTTTCTGCAAGTGCAGTAAAATTCTATTGGATTGTGATTTGTCACTCCCAAAGCAATGGGAACTTTAGACTTTTCCTTATTTGTTTATTTTCTCATTTTCTTGGAATGAATAAAACACACCCTCGCCTTGAAATTTGAACATACAACTCTATGACTTTCTTTTTTCAGAACATTTTTATACCATTTATTTTTCTAGTTAACTCTCACTGTTCCCGAATTTTCATTGACATTGTGTGAAACATTTGATTGTTTAAGTGACGCAGGACAAGTAGTAACTTATAGTAACTAGAAGATAAGAAGGGGATGAGGATGAGAAGATAAGATGAGGCTAGACGAAGGAAGTGAGAAGACAAAAGAATAGGGATGAGAATCAGATTGAAGGAGGTAGGATAGATAGACGGAGGGATTAAGAACAACAAGAACAAGAAGGGAGGAGGACACAAAGAGAGTTCACTAACTCAACGATAATATTCAATTTCTCAAAAACTGAGTTCTCAAATTACAAAGGAGCTTTTAAATAGGCATATTATTAAGCTAACCCTAAAACATAAAAATACCAAAATAATCCTAAAATTCAAACATGATCAAATATAACAATAAGCATAAATAAACCCCCTAAATTACTAAAATCCCCAATTTTATTTCTCTTTCCCTCTTCTCCAAAAGTAATGTTGGAACACATGCAGCTCATGTGTGCGAATCACACCCCGTTCCCCATCATTATGTGCCTACACTTTAATTGTTTAATTTGTCCGTTAAGGAGGTAGTTCTTGTTGCTAATAAATTCTAAAATCTTGTTCTAAGCTGCTTTGTAGTTTTGTGCTGAAATCTGGGCCCTATAAGAAAAGGTACCTGATTTTTTGGAAATAATTTTTGAAGTTGTATTGGTTTATTGGTATCGAATATGGATTGGGTTTTTGAAAATATTAATATGTTTGTTGCAGGATTGGGTACTCAAGAAATTATGTTTTTACTCAATTTAGTCTTTTAGTTTCTTTCTTCCCTTTCTTTTGATTGTCATTTATATTTTCTGGTTAGAAATATGGGATCAAATTTCTAATGCTAGACTGCTTTGACAGCGCAAGAGATGGGTAGGATGTTTGAGTGGATTGTCTTGTTTCGGCCAGCAAAAAGGTGGGAAACGTATTGTGCCTTCATCTCGTATTCCAGAGGCCAATGGATTGGCAAATCAGCCAAATGGACCTCAACCTGGTGGGTTGACTAATCAGACTACAACACTAGCACCATCTCTTTTAGCTCCACCATCTTCACCCGCATCCTTCTCAAATTCTGCACTTCCTTCAACAGCTCAGTCACCCAGCTGTTTCTTGTCAATGTCTGCCAACTCGCCTGAAGGTCCGTCCACTATGTATGCCACAGGACCATATGCCCACGAAACACAACTTGTATCTCCCCCTGTTTTTTCTACTTTCACGACTGAGCCATCTACTGCTCCACTCACCCCCCCACCAGAGATGGCACACCTCACTACTCCCTCTTCTCCGGATGTTCCTTTTGCTCAGTTTCTTTCATCTTCCATGGGTCTCAAAAGTACTGAGAAGAACAATTACCTCACTGCAAATGATCTTCAAGCAACATATTCCCTATATCCTGGAAGTCCTGCCAGTAGTCTCATATCACCTGTTTCAAGGACCTCTGGTGACTGTCTGTCATCATCGTTTCCTGAGCGGGAGTTCCCCCCCCAGTGGGATCCTTCAATTTCTTCTCAAGATGCTAAATATCCAAGGTCGGAGTCTGGCAGGTTCTTTGGGCTTGATACAGCCGGTGCCTCCAAGTTGTCTCAAGATTCAAATTTCTTCTGCCCTGCAACATTTGCACAATTCTACCTGGATCAAACTCTTCCTCATTCTGGAGGGAGGCTAAGTGTCTCAAGGGAATCAGATGTTTATTCTAATGGTGGAAATGGGCATCAGAACAGGCAGAATAAAACTTCCAAACAAGACGTGGAGGAAATAGAAGCTTACAGAGCATCCTTTGGGTTCAGTGCAGATGAAATTATCACTACAACTCAATATGTGGAGATCTCTGACGTATTGGAGGACTCTTTCACCATGACGCCTTTTACTTCTAATAAGCCTCCTATGGAGGACAGTGCGGTGCTTGCACCATCAAGTGAAAGACAAAAAGCAGAGAGAACACATGGAAACTTGTTGAGTCCAAAAAACAACAAACCAGAATTAGATCATGTTGATGATGGGGTCCGCTGTGAAGTGCCTGGTTCATGCAATGGTTTTGAAGGTGAACTACTGATACTTCATATAAATACAATCCCTGTTTTAGTGTTGCCAAAAAAAAAAGAAAAAAAAAAAGGAATGTCAAAATTGGTGCATAAAAGCTGAACATGTTATAACACTAAAAATGCCTCTCTCCTACTATAGCGTATCTGCAATCAAATGGCAGCGCATTTAATATCCTTTCTTTTATTCTGGAAATATGGTTTCCTGTCTTTTTTTATTTTTTGGCTCTGAAGCTGCTACACTGATGCAAATGCAGAGGAGATGGTGAGTCGAACTAATATTGACTAATTGTTCTGTTGTACAACCATTTCCTATCCTGATTGAAATTTAGTACTTGAAGCAATTAAAAGGCCTAGTGTTCCTAGGCTCCATTATTTGTGTAGAACTGAGTCTTCATTCAGTAAAACCTTTTTTCCCTGCTGGTTTTTAGTATATTTCTTCTCCTCATGCTGCATTCTGTTTATTGACGTCTACAATGTTCCTTTAATGTATGGGCTCAGATCATATGTCTTGGAGGCAACCTGGGGATCTTTCTGGGCGAAGAACACCAGGTAACCATACTCGGAGTGATGAAGAGGATATATTCTCCAAGATGGGGTCTTCCAAAAGTGGCAGAAAATATAATCTGGGTTTATCAAGCTCTGATGCAGAAATCGACTATAGGAGAGGGAGAAGCTTGAGAGAAAGAAAAGGAGAATTTGGTTGGCATGAGTAGTCTTTGGAGCAGAAGAAACGAAGTTGTGTTCTGTATGTATTACTTTGCAGTTTTTGTATTTCACGTGCATCTGTTGGGGGTTTCCGGTAATAGGTGATCTAACCTATGATCTAACATGCTCTCCTTTACCTCTCTCGTTTGGAACTTGGCTTTTTCTGGTTGATGGGTTGTATCGTCTCTATATTAATTCTACTCCTAGCTTTCCATGTTATATATGTGATGAGTCGTAGGTATATATCTGGAAGATATGGTTTTACTCGAAAATGAAATGGAGCATGAAACTTCATTGCAACTCATCAGTTTATCTATTGATTTGAGAGTCAGTTACCCTGCAAAGACAGTCCAAATTGTAGTAATTATATATATATATATACCTATATATATCTGGAATAGGGCTTGTGCACATGTTTATAATAATCTTTTATCTTTGGAATGAAAAATAGTGTATGTTGAAGTCAGGGATGGTGCTTTTGTTGTGCCAAAAAAAGCCATCCATCCAAGGTTCTGGCAGTTTTTCTGCCTGTCCACACCACCAGTCAGGTAATCTCAAACTTTCTTCTTCCAGTCTATCATGTTATGCCTGGCTTTCTTTACAATTTTTGTCTTGACCTGGCCTCATTCAGGAGAATATATATGATGTGCCTGGTACACTATGCACCGGATACATTACAGCCATGCATGTGTCCATGTACACGCGTGTGTGCATGTACGACACGGACTGCAATACTGGGCACACTGAATACTTGCTCCTCTCATTTAGGTTATGTTCAATTTGGCCACCATAGGTAATTGAAAGTATTAATGGTTATGTTCGATTACATGAAATTAGTGCGTTAGAATTGGAATTGGTGAAAATTTGGTATAATGGTTGGAAAGATACACTCCATCTTACAATATATGTCTTGTATGGGGAATTCAACTTTTTATGATGGTGGAGTTTTAATAGTTTTTTATTGTATTGATAATAGTGAATTTTCAAATATGTCCTTATTAAAAGACAAAATAGTGCTCCGTAATTAGTGTAATTGTTTAATTAAAAGGATAGTTTGAGAATGTTATAAAAAAAATAGTATATTCAAATTTGGAATGGGACATATTTTTTGGGACATTCTAAAATGGAAAGATGGACAACTATTTTAAGATGGAGGGAGTAGTTTTTATGCTGCTGCTGTAATTAGGGTATTTAGGGGACCTAGTTGTCATCCTCTCGGATGATGGGCTATGGTGCTCTGCTAGGTCTTGCTTTTGTTTTAAAAAAAAAAATAAAAAAATAAAAAAATAAATAAATTTCTGAGGGATTTTCAAACATAGATCTCGATTTATCACATAGAGACAAGTTTTATGCAAAAATAAAATATGATGTATCATTGAATTAATAGATTGAATATTTACATCAAGGTTTGAGTAAACTTTAAATCTCTCTTCTAAAGTGAATGTTTTCACTTATTGTAGATTCTTTTTGCTATACACCTTTTCCATAGATTTCCATCTTCATTATAATGGTCTTGCGTTTAGGAATCACTCATAAGCCTCCATGAATGACCTTGGAAAACTAGGTTTGTGGGAGCTTCCATTAGATGAGAACCCTAACTTTCTAGAGAGAAAATATTCATTTTACTTACAAAAGTCACCTTAAAAATATACATAGACCATGTATATATAGGTAACATAAAAATAAGGAAAGGAAATAAAAAATCCTTCTCAATCTTTAATTACCATATCTCAAATTTAACAGGATTCCAATATCAAGTTGGGCTATGAGTGAGAATCCTTTAGGCTTGTTATTTTATTAGCTACAATGAATTAATACTTGACCCAATCCATGGACCCAATTTAATTAATTCATAAATTAATTTATACTCCACTAAAAGAAATTAATTGAAGTCTAATTAAATAATAAATAACTCCTAAGTCAATGTTGCACTTTGACCCCTCTATGCATAATTAGTTATCGGATAAATAAAGCCATTAATTCTACTACTTAATTAATATATTTATTTTGGTACCTTTGATTATTTCCGACTTAATCACAATAAAATATTTGTTTAACAAAAATAATAATTTAAATAAATATATATATAATAAATCATTTTGTCTAAAAACACACGAAGGCCTTCGAATTTACTTTGTGATCAACCATAATCAATACAA
>JAOTQH010000040.1:7137654-7152623 GCA_025631255.1 Cornus kousa
TTCCGCAGAAAGGATCTCGACGTTTGCCTACTGATCGGAGTTGCAGTTTAGTTCGTGGATAAAGGATCTAGAAGTTGAATTTGATCTCTACGATATTTGCAATCACAAATTGAGGTATTTATATCTAATTAGTATTTATTTATGCATTATAGACTATGTGAAAATAATGAAGTGTTACGATTATGGGATTCATGTTTATTTGTGATGAATGTTTAACACGAATAATTAAAGTTTATACTTTCAATTAACCTAATATCTGAATTCATTTAGAAAATTTCCATTAAAGCATCATATATATATATATATATATATATATATCTCTATAACTCGAACCCTAAAATCAATAATAAAAAAAAAAAAAAAAATTTATTTGGTCTTGGTGTTAAAAATAAAAAAATAATAATAATAATAATAATAACAAAAAGTATACTGGGAGAGAAAACAATTGTTGGCTGAATATGTTATATGCATGGATTGTCATCTGGTTCATAATACTAGCAACAAGAAGCCCGAGAGCTGATCACAATAGCTCCTGTTGTGTTTGAATGGGTGAAGAGAAAATAGACAGTTGCCAGGGGAAAGTAACTCTGTTGATGGATTGTGTTTAAATCATTTAAGTTTATTTCATTTTATTATTATTATTTTTTGGGTTGGTTTAGTGATGTAAACTACAACTTAACAGGAATGATAATTTGGTCTCAATTGAATGGCGGCTGTTAGCCATATGTAATTTGAAAAACAAACCAAGCATTGAAGAAAGATAAAAATTATCCATAGCAGTAGATAACTTGATAGATACATAAATTGTGAAACTCGTGATTCCACTATTTTATTTTCAAAATATGTATAAACTAATTAAATCGGCCAACTGAACAAGGTGACAAAATTTGATTTCCGTCCTATGCTATACCCATCTCAACGCACAACTCTTTATCTTATTTATCTTTATACACTGTATTTGTTTATGCAAGCTTCGAATTAGAGTTCGTTTTTATTTTTTATTTTTTTTGGTTTAATTTGAAAATTAAAAAATTATGTAAAAATTTGTATGGCTGACATTTCAAAATTTTTGTACTAAACGATATATTTATATTGTCATCAAAATACGAAACTGAATAATGTTGAGAATTGATTATAGTAAACAGAAATGAATATGTTATCAGTAATATACACTACCTAGGATCCGAGTTGAACGGGTAAAATATGTTTTGAAAAATTCGAGGTAAATGAATAGAAAGTGAGTATTTATTTTTGGACAAATTACGCAAACAATTCACGAGGTTTCTATCTTGTACATGTAAATAGAAGTTATAACAATATTACAGAAAGATTCTTATTAACTGTTTGACTATAAAAAATAATATAAATTTACACTTCTGGTTTTAAAATTAAAGTATTTATTTTTAATAAAAAAATAAAAAATATTGTACACTGAGAAGTTTTATTTTTTGCCCCTAAATACACCCCATAGCTTCCCTACCACATCACTCCTCTGTTCTCTTCTTCTCTCTTTAGGAATGTCTGTTTTGTTGGTAATCACGGAGCAGTCAAATTAAGGTTGGGTTTTTGAAAATTTAGGGTTTTGTAGAGAATTGGGGATGAAGAAAGCCAAGTTAGACGTGTTCGTTCATTGAGTCGGCAGAGATCAATTCAAATTTTGATTGGTGTAGGGTTTTTGTCCATAATCATGGTCAGCATGGAAGTACCCTTCGTTTTTAGAACTGGATTCAACACAGTGGCTCAAAAGGGCTCAAATGGGTTCTTCAATGATGAATTCCTCGCAATTGGACTGTCGCCGCCTGGATCGGCCAGAACATCGTCGCGTACTACCCGCAAACGCTTATCGTCATCGTCACCACCGAAGCCAAGTCGCAATTGATTCGCGACTCCATCTTAATCACCACAGCCCAACTGCCAAAGGCAAGTTCTTCTCCCTTTAAGGATTTTGATCGGCGGCGAATCAAAGACGTCGTCGATGATGAATACAAGCAGCAGATCGGCGGTGAAGTGGCTGCAGCAGCGAACAAGACCGCTGAGTAAAAGGACTCTTGGCAGTGAAATGCAGCGATGGCTCAGAACGGCAGTATAACTGAATCAACGTGGATGACTCGCGGCAGCTGCGGTTGTTACTGAACTGCGGCAATGCCCAGCGAGACGGATTCGGCTTTGGCGACGGCAACTGTGCACGCCGAGGTGGATATTGGCTGGCTGTGACGGCGATGGGTTAGCTGCGGCTTCGACTGTGAGCTCGAGGATGATGGCGGCGAGCTTGGCTGTGGAGGATTTCAGCTGTGATGGAGGCGGCGGCGAGCTCGGATGGGATGAGCTTGGCTGTGGTGGATGTTGGCTGTGATGGAGGCGGTAGCGAGCTCGGATGCGGTGAGCAAGGTTGAGCTCGAACGATGGAGAGTTGTGTGGTGATGGTGGTGACGGAGGTTGTGATGAGGTCGGAATGATTTGTGGCTCTGTGGTTGAATTTCGACTATGATGGAGTCTTAGAGAGGCAAAATCGTAACTTTAACTGTACACAAATTTTTTCATCAAACAAATAGTTTAACTCTAAAGACAAAAATAAAAACTCATATCAATCCACCAACCACAAATATTTAATTTGAGTCTGTTATATTGTGACCATTTTTTATTTACATGTATAAGTTAAAAACTTGAGTGGACTTTTGTGTAATTTATCCTTTATTTTGGGCAAATTTCTGTAAACCTCAAATAATTTTAAAAAGTGATCATAAAACCCTAACCTGTTTCTAAAAACCCCTATACTTTTAAAAAGTGTTCACATTGCCGGGATTCGAATAGCTTTCCGAGTATGAGGAATGCGGTGACCACCAAGCCGAAGTAGAAGAAGATGAGCTTGTAGGAGTTCACGATGCAACACCCAGAACCGGCGTTTGATTACAAAGGTTTAACGCCGGACGAGATGCTCAGGCTTCTGACCGGGCTGAAGGAGTGGTCTGCCGAGGAAATGCAGTCCGGCTGGCTCGGCGAGGGTTTCTCGTCTTATGGCTCAAGGAAAAGAAAACATTCAATACCTTCAGCAATCTCATCATGATTTTCAAATGCCGAACTTCTAAAATGTAGCACTTCATTATATGGGAATTCGGAGTCTCCAAAAGAAATTCTGAGAGAAGCTAAAATTCCATCACCATTTTATCACTAACATACCTCACAAAGCATAACAATCAGATGGAGCAATTTCGCAAATTACAGGAACAACTAACCTTTAAAGATTGTCTTCTTGTCACATAGTTAGTAGAACTGAGGAGTTTTTCATATTGCTCAAAGAACTGGTACATAAAACCACTGATTGGATAAGCCAAAAGAAATGAAGGACACTAAATATACCGCAACAGATGTGAAGAAAAAAGTCTTCACATTCTGCACCAAGCAAGTAGTTACACACAATCAGGAATTTGTACAGAGAAATGCTACCAAACAAAAAATAATTTCAAGATAGTTAGGATTACCCCTTTAAAAATTGCCAATGAGATTTTGTAGGTGAAGGACTTCAACTGGAACATTGTTTTAAGAGTGTCAAATCAACATATAAGCTAAACTTGATCTATTCCAGAATCTTATCGGAAAAAAGAAGAGGAATCAAACCTAATGAGTAGTTAGAAATTCGGAGGCTGCAGCAGCATGTTTGGTAAGCAGGTCCTGGAAAACATTTTTCAAAGGATTTGTAAAGAACCAGTACGCACATGAGCTTCAGATTTTGTACCGAAGTAAATATATACTGATATTAATGACTTCATAATTCTGACCTTAAAAGTAGAAAGTGTATCAGAAGCAATATCGAAGTTAGGCAGCTCCACATATTTGAAGAATAACTCAAAGCTTGGAGACTCTAATATATATCTGAAAGAACACTACATAATTAAGTGTGAAAAATAAAACTTGTTTTGCAAATAACGATACTGCATGACGAACCCGTTTGAAAAAATATCAAGAACTGCTATAGCCATCTTTCCCGTTTGACATCCATAGATAACTAAAATTTTAATTCCCAAGTAATTTGGTTGAGAGAAAATAGTTACTTTTAACACGTAAAAAATGACAGTACAACTATTATGATAGATTTTTTGTGTGAGCTCTCTCAGCTTCCATCAACCACTGTAGTTTGTGTCTGCTCTTCACTTTCGACTGCTTCGCTTGTTGGCAGCCGAACCCAACCATTCCTTTTCTGTTTGAGTCTCACAAGTCCTAAGATCTTCGATCGAGAAGTCCCCTGAAGAAAACATTGCAGCTATGGCTTTGGTTACAAGGGCGCAAACCGCCGAAAATTAATCTTTTGGGAAGGGTATTTTTGTAATTTAATAAAAATATTTTTCAATTTTTAATTTAATATTAAATGGTAAGGTCAAATTTGTCATTTGACAACCCAATTAACGGGTCGGATACGGGTATTGGGGCAATGTGAACACTTTTTAAAAGTATAGGGGTTGTTAGAAACAAGTTGGGGTTTTATGATCACTTTTTTAAAGTATTAGGGATTTACAGAAATTTGCCCTTTATTTTATCATGAAATAGACAATCGGGTAACGTAAAAATCCGAGTTGAAGGAATAGAAAATGTTGTAGATTATATGAGTAGTAGAAAATTTGTGTGGCAAAGTGGGAAAGGAAGATAAGAAAGCTCAGATGCCCCTAGAATTCGCCTATTGATCATCATCAATCAGCCATGTTCAACAGCCAAGTCAGTCTTTGCTAGACCAACAAACATTTGGTCAACCCACACCCACACCCACACCCCACACCCACACCCACACCCACACAATACGCGTACAATTCAATTTGAATACTCTGTTCCTAGTCTCTTTACAAGACTCTTTAATTCCACAAGACCCACAACAACAAAAGCTCCACTCTCTTTTTATCTCTCTGTTTTTACCCAAAATTGGTTTGGAGAATTCAATCCAATCCAATCCAATCCAGCCCTTCAATGGCGATGAAGATGAAGGTACCCATATTTCTGTGTTCATTTCTACCATTTCTAGTTCTGCTTTCCCATTTGGGCTTGTCACAGGGCCAACAATCTTATGTCAACAACAAACAGCTTGACTGTGAACGAAACTACACGGTCACCGAAGGCTATGTCTGCAATGGTCCACTTTCCTGCAATTCTTACCTCACTTTCCGATCAAACCCAACCTACAGCTCCCCCGCCACCATCGGCTACCTCCTCTCCGCCCAACCCACCGAAATCGCCCGAATCAACAACGTCTCCGACGTCCACACCTTCCCCACCGACACCATCGTCGTCGTCCCCGTTAATTGCTCCTGCACCGGCGGCGAATACTACCAGCACAACGCCACCTACGTCTTGAAGACAACGGACGAGACCTATTTCTCCGTAGCCAACAACACCTATCAGGGTCTCTCCACTTGCCAGGCCTTGATTGCTCAAAACCCATACAATTTTCGAGATCTGCAAGTGGATATGAGACTCAATATTCCTCTCAGATGTGCTTGTCCCACTTCGAATCAGACCTCCAATGGCGTCAAGTACCTTCTCTCTTATCTGGTCACTTGGGGAGATGACCTTGCTTCCATTGGAGCCACTTTTGGTGTTGACAATCTGAGCATATCTGATGCTAACCAACTATCTGGACTCATTTTCCCTTTTACTCCGCTTCTCGTTCCGCTTAAAACCGAACCCAGTAGGATCAACACCACCGCCGTCTCTCCGACGCCACCTCCGCCTCCGTCGTTGCCCACCGTCCCCGTTGACGACAGCAGCAGTTCTTCCTCCCACAAGTGGGTGTACGTAGGCGTTGGAGCTGGGTCTTCTCTCATCGTGATTATCATCCTGTGTGTATTTTTGGTATGGGTCTTTCGAAGGAGGAGGTCTCAACAAAGCAAGCCAATTCCAGTTCCAATTCGACCGGGTGGTGGTAGGAAGCTTGATGAGTCTGCTGATTACACAGCTCTGCCGGACACCAAATCATGGTCTGTCTCGTCGGAAGGAATTCGATCCGCTGTTGAGTCCCTGACTGTGTACAAGTTTGAGGATTTGCAGAAGGCCACTGGATTCTTCAGCGAAGAAAACAGAATCAAGGGCTCTGTATACCGGGGTTCTTTCAAAGGGGATGATGCTGCAGTGAAGATCATAAAAGGGGATGTGTTTGGGGAGATCAATATACTGAAACAGATCAATCATTTCAACATAATCAGACTCTCTGGTTTCTGTGTGCATGAGGGTAACACCTACCTTGTTTATGAGTATGCTGAGAAAGGGTCACTCTCAGATTGGCTTCATTTCAAGGGGTATCAAACTTCTACTACTAGTCTAAGCTGGAAGGAGAGGGTTCAGATTGCCTACGACGTTGCGGATGCTCTGAATTACCTCCATAACTACACCAATCCGCCTTATGTTCATAAGAACTTGAAGACCAGCAACATACTTCTTGATGGTAATTTGAGAGCCAAGGTTGCGAATTTCGGGTTGGCAAGGACTCTGGAGAATGAGGACCAAGGAGGGCTGCAATTGACCAGGCACGTGGTTGGAACTTATGGGTATATGGCTCCTGAGTACATTGAGAATGGATTGGTTACTCCAAAACTAGATGTGTTCGCATTTGGTGTTGTGGTGTTGGAGCTCTTGTCAGGAAAGGATGCTAATAGCAGTGGCGGTGGTGGTGGCGACAAGAATGGGGAAGAGGAGTTGCTATCTGTGACCATAAACCAGGTGCTGGGAGAGCCGAATGTGAGAGACAAGTTGCGTGGCTTCATTGATCCTTGCCTAAAAAGGGAGTACCCACTGGACTTGGCATACTCCATTGCCGAGCTAGCGAGTAACTGCGTGGCTCATGATCTCAATTCTCGCCCAACCATGGCCGATGTTTTCATGACCCTGTCAAAGATTCAGTCATCTTCACTGGATTGGGATCCATCCGACGAACTTGATCACTCCAGATCACTAGGCCGTGGCAGATAAGAAGTCAACTGTTATCAATGAAGGAGAATGAATATGGTATCTTGTGATAATAGCGCTATCGGTGGCTGTTGTTTGTCCAGCCCATGTTATTATAGTATAATAGAGCATAGAATTTCATGTTTGTCTTCTTTTCATATGTGATGATGTATAAGCATCTGAAAACTGTTGCTTCAGTTAGCCCAATAATCAAGCTTCAATCTCATCCCTGTAAAACCTAGAGATCAAATGATTTCTCAAGGTTTATCTAGCTGGAGTAATGGCAAAACCTGGTCACACAAACTGTACCACAAACTCAGTAACAAAAAAATTGCAAATTTTCTGGAAACTAGTCACAGACTCGCTGTAACAATATGTATCTAACAAACATTTCCACGAATGCAAGGTAAAAGAGCAAGGTTGACTCCAATTTCTGTGGCAATAGAAGTTCCAGTGTATGCTGTTGATTCCCCTTTACTGATCCTGCTATTCAACATTGCTTGAAGCTGGATCACATTCCTAAGGTAGAGATACAGTGAGAACTCATACAATCTTTGTTTAATTGTTCTCTCTCATCAAATCAGGCCACCGGGGAACTTTCTTTCATTTTAGTGTCCACTCGAATGAGATGGGGATTGAAGTATGAGCAAGACTCACTAGTGGTGCCATACAAAGTGTAGAATTTGTATGTAGTTGATAACTTGTATGGCCTGAAAGTAGCCGCTTAGGCATGTGGCATCATTTACAAGTTCAAGAACATGTTATATTGCTCAACCCCAAAACCTTCTCAAAGCAACCAGAACACATGGCTAAAGTTGATGATGCGAGACTGTTTCTACTGCCAAAGAGTGACATAATATAAAGTATAAATTGCTTACACAATACCATACATGAGAAAATTTGAGTCGATCAATCAATCATTGTAGATTATTTTAGCACAAACATGCTGTATCAGATTGGACTATGCCAAACAATGCAACATAAAAAAAGTAACCTTTTACTAAACTCTTATTTGGTGGCCTGCGCGATTATATTGCTGATTGAACTGGCCTCTTCTTTAGCAGCTTCAACTAATGAATCCTGCAAATCATATATACAGTCCATTCAAATACTAAATGTCAGAGAGAAAATATATCACCACTATGAAGAAACATACCTGCGCTGCTATTAGACGTGCAACTGTTTTCTTGCTTGATTCTTGAAGTTCACCGGCAATTAAAAGTTCATCCAATATGTAATATGCCTGCCAAGTATTACGCAGAAACATTTTAACCAAAAAAAAAAACAATAAAAAATCAGCCATTAACACCATCTAGAATTGTGTGATCAACCAGTTGTCAAACATATCAACAAGTACAGATCATTCAAGTAACATCCCCAAATCAGAGAAGGTAATAGTACTTTCACAATGCAGGTATGTACCACCCAAATGACAATATCACCTTCCAAAAGATTATTTTGTAGACTACTCCAACTACTAAATCTAATTTTCCAACGGAGGGGCAAGGTAGAATTGAGAAGTTGATCAACAGAAGTCTGTGAATGTCTGACCAAAAGAAAAGAGATTGGTTATCATCTATATGGTTCCTACTACAGGAAAAGAGTCAAATTTAATTCTCATCTGTGGTCTTACAGCAGCATATTCAGCAACTACGAATGGCTGTTAAAGATTCGCATTACTCTTTTGCTAACTCTTATTTTGTAATTCATTTTAAGGTTAGCGAGACATGGCTTGTGGAAAGAGAGAGGTTGCATATATAATTTTAAGGTCAATTAGTATTGCAAGAAGATTTATAGACAAAGGGAAAGGGCAAGGGAGCAGTCCTAACAAGAGTATTTCATATATGATTTTGAACTAACAAGAGCTTAGAGAATTAACCCTCTTAACCAATACTTTTGTCTCAGACATCCACTGAAATGTATAAATGAACATAAACATGTAAAACTTGAGTCCAAAACCATACTTCCAAATACAAGCCAAACAAATCTTCTTCATCATTCAGTTCTATATGGGGGAATTTTTTTCAGTTTGTCACCCAAGCAAAATATCAAAAAATGTCCTGCAGGAGGCAACAGGTATTGTCCTTCTGCAACAGACAAGGGAAAAAGGATTTGAACACATAGCAGGGCAATGTATAATACCTTATGAAAATTATAGATTAAATCCAGCTCGCAAACCTAATGAAGCATAGAGAAGTATTGTCAATATCAATTTAAGATAGTATGTTAATCTAATTCAAATTCTTAGTTATTTCAAGTTTAGCAGGGCTCACACTTCCAAAGTAGCGGTCAAGTATTTCGACATAGTGGTGTATAATTTCAAGAATCTCTAATCCATTGTCATCCTGGTCAATGCACATGCAGAAATACAGGCTGGCATATCTGAAAAACAGATGCACATAAAGTAATGTATATTTGTGAAGAAGAATAATTCTATCTATGAATCACGGCCACAAACATAAACGTCAAATTAGGATTAAAAAATTCTGTCATACCTTTTATAAACAACTTTAAAACCCCTCCACTCCACAAAGTTGCAAAGCTTGGGTCCTCGTGGGAGAATTAAACCACTGAGTTCCCTGATTACCTATACAAAGTGCCATCCACATACCACAACATTTACATAATTAACAAAGTGCACATTACTTCAGGAAGTTCACATGCTAAAAATTATGATTTTCCATAATTGCACAAACTAATTCCCCCAGCCGAAATGCCAACAACTAAAAGATATGACTAAGAAGGGATTCCATGTATGTTTATAATGACAGCCACTTAGTTGTATATAAATATTCAGCTTACTTATAAAGCTTGAAACAAGAACAGAAACACATTCCAACGAAACAAGAAGATTCCTTATTTATCTTGCGCAATGCAAAGTCCACAGGGGAAGAAGAAGAAACTTTCATTATTACTATATCTATATTGAATTAATAAGTAAAAAAATTATACTCGACTCCTAAATTTTACATTGTACTTGGCATGAATTGGCACCAGCTAACTAATCTATATTTGTAACCCTCCTCCCAGGAATACAGAAAATGAACAGCTTTCAGATTGGAAAAAGTTGCATAGTTCAAGTAAATGATACCTTTGTTCTTTCCTTCTGTGCATAAGGTGAATACCACTTTGTCAACCTCACTTTTCCTTGTCGGCTAATGAGAAGCACAAAGTGAATCTGGACCAAGCACATAAACAAAAGCCACTAAACATTTACTAGTTCTCTAGCTGGTTGAAACATAAACCATTAAATTATTTTTTAAAAGTTAGTGGTTTTTGAGGGCGATAAAATATATTACATATCTTGTTGAAGAGGTAAATTATTTCCCCCAAGTAAGAATTACGTTCAGTAAGAAGCAAAAAAAAGCAGAAGTGAAACAAGTTTTTTCCTCAATAGGATCAAATAACTGTCAACAAATGATAAACCAACTCATAATATTCAGTTATTCACCCAAATTACCTCATTTTCATAAGAAGACAAAACTATTAATCAAATTTGATTTATAATTGCTGAAAATGTTGAATGGGTTCCACCCAAAAGCATAGGCTTAAAAAAGCAGCACTTGTTTGTTCATCGTGCAAACTAGTGAACACAGCTTTACATGACAAAGAGCCTATTTGGTGTACATTACTTTCAACAAAGAAAAATTGAATGAGCCCATCTCGCAGTGGACAACCACCAATATATATATTTTGCATGTACAGAAAGGGTTTTAAAATCCCATTACTAGAGAATGAAGTTCAGTTGCAAGTCATTTCATTGATGGATAACAAGTTGATTAAAGATTGTTGCAATAAATTATAGTTATAAGAATAAAATAACAAGATAAAATTTGTAAGGCATTTTTGTGAAAAAAAAAAAAAGGGGGTTTACCAATTTAAGACATGTCCACTGCATCTTAACACAATACTCAAAAATAATTTTCTATCTGGAAATGATTAAGCATAATTGCACAAATATAAGCAAAACCAAATTATTTGTCCTTAATGCTTCAGGACAGCGTTCTTGTCACCATGCATGGTCACACCATAGAAATTCTCTCTATATCACGTCTACCATGTACCGGAAACATAGCATCTTTCAGAATTCATCATCAGTAGCACTTAGATCCACCTCTTGCAAGGCACAAGCAACCCCTCACTCCTGTAAGCAACCATCCTACTACTCACCAAGGCTGAAGCCTCCACCTTCTTTTTTTTCTTTCTCAATCTTAATAGGTTTTTCTAAGTTGTGGGCACCCAATTTGCATATTCCTCCTACAATCGCTAACTCATTCATTCAAAAAAAAAAAAAAACCTAACTCATTCCATTTGGCTATGTCCATCAAGTACACCATCCACTTTTACAATTGGCATCGACATAATTTTGTTCACAACCTAGAGGACAATGCTTAGTGAGCTAGTAAAATGCTCAGGCTGCCAAGCTTGAGAATGCGGACAACTACTTTGTGTCAATAATGCCACAAATTAGGTCTGTATCCAGTCGACCCCTCCCAACACCCTCAATTAACAGAGAAGAGACCACATTGAAAAATGACTATAATTTTATTCACCACTGAACCACCCCCTCTCCCCCAAACAATGCTACTATTCTATTCAGAAAAGAAAAGAAAAAGCAAAAATACGGCAAAGAAAACAAACAGTATATGCACACATCAAATTCATGATTAAATCTTCGAATCAATAGTTCAAGTCACACACGCCCATAATTTTCTCGTCGGAGAATTCCCTTCAACTATTGATGCCAAATAACTAATACAATATTGCAGAGTTGAAGGGAAATATCCAAATACATGTCTCATTCTTTTCAATAATACAATACTTGCGGAAATGAAATACCATTGTTCATGATTAAGAAAACAAACTGTATATGCAAACAACACTTTCATGATTAAGTTTTCAGATCCAACAATGAAAACAAACATTAACCCAAATTCCACCCAATTATGAATTTCGCAAGGCAAGCTCGTAATTGAAGTTCTCTAGCTCCACCAAAGAACAACAGATCGGATTATAAAATAGAAAAGAAGTGATCACATGGATAATATATGTTTGATAAGGAAACCCAAAAAGGAAAACCAAATATAAGTATCAAAACGACTCCAATTCATCAAGAAACATTCAAACAGAGATAGAGATGGTGTGTGTTTGGCATCAAACATAAAGGTCTGGTAGACAGAATGAAATAAGGAAAAGTTGGATTGAAATGATAGATGCATTTTGGATCTTTTTGATTGGAATCGAATCAAATAAAGAGAAGAAAATGATGAGCTGCGAACAAATATTTTGGTTACCATGGTTGTAAGCTCTGTATCGTCTATCGGCGTCAATTAGAAACAAAGGAAGCCCCTCTCTCTGTCACAATTTGCTCTGTCCCTTCTTTTAATGTCTCTCCTGCCTCCTCAATTGCTGCATTTTTGTTCGTCAAAATTTTCGAAGATCCGCAAAACGCGATTTTTTTAATTTTTTGGGGACAAATTACACTGATTTTGTCATTTTGTATAGTCAGTGTCATTATCTCGTGTTTTTAAAATGAGAATAACATATTTTTGAATTAAAAAAAAAAGTAAATTAAAATTGTGTGTGAGTGTGTGCTCAAATATATATATGTATTTAATTAATTTTTGGGCCCTTGGCAAATGGCACAGACACATTCTCTTCCTTTCACTAGAAGGTAAGATTTTTTTATTTTTTATTTTTAAGAAAGATTTGGAAAGTAAGAAATTACTCATGTTAATCTAATTATCTTTGATTTTACTAGTATAATTTTGATATTTTAAAATATGATTTTCATATTTCACGATTGGTTTAGAAAAATGACCAATAATTACATTTTTACTAACATTTTATTTTCTAAATTTATCTCTTCAAGCAGGGAGAAATTTTATTTTTTTTTATTTTTTTATTTTTTTTTTTTATCATGTGATAAAATTTACCTTTTGGGTTGCTTTGAAGGAATTTATAGAGGGTATTTATATTTCACACTCCTAACAAATGGTTGTGGAATAACGGGAGTTTTGCCTAGGGCTTGGAATGTAGAACTCATTATCCTCTTGGCTATTGATCTTCTTCTATGTTGGAATAAAGCTAGACAGACCTTGGTATTTTATTATTGCATGTTAGTTTGAGAAATATTTTACTTCTTCTATTATATTGATAGCCTAGGTGATAAAATCCACAAAATAAATATATATATTTTTATTTGACAAAATATAAATGATTTGATAACACCAAATGAAATCACCGAAGCAGAGAAGTCATTATACTAAATAAAGTTCTTTTCTTAATTTATAGAAGAGGGAGATGCAAATGACTTATGTTAACCGTGATGGTGCCATTGATGACAGGGATACATCACAATGCCGTTTGTGTTGTTTTTTTTTTTTTTTTTTTTTTTTTGGTTGGGAGCAGTTTTGCTTCTTCTTGTCGTGTCGTTTCAACGAAATGTTCTTTGTGGGTATATACGGCAGGAGAGGAACTTGAGACAAGGTATCAAGAGAGACTCCTTTGATCTAGCAAAGTTTATCTGGTTTAACACTATTGATGCAACTTCTATATCTCTTCAAGCTATTTTGTCACGTTAGCTCTTTTTTTATTTGTCTTAGATACTCCACATTCATTTTTTATTATTTTTGTAAGTAGATGTATTCTGAAATAAATAAAAAAAATTATTATATAATTCGAAACTATATGATGCTAATCAATTACAGGAAATCACATAACAAAAATTACAAATACCTACAAAAATAGTGATATGTGATTGATGTATAATTTTCTCCTAATTTTGTAATGTTACATCCTTCATGCAATTGAAATGAAGTATGACATACAAGTATACATACTTGATTGCCTTGGATTATGGGAGGTTGTAAAGCAAACATTGGCCTAGGCATTCCTAATGGGATTTGGCCTTATTGTTGTGGTGGATGAATGGGCTTAGCATGCCTAATAGAACTTGGATGTTATCATGATGCATAATGGAGATTGTTATCGAACTGAGTTTTCGATCGATCGAACTGTGAAAAATTTGGAGATCCCGAGAGAATGCAGTTTTAAGTTGAGATGCAGGTCCAAAAATTTTCTAAGTATGGAAGCTTAAGATCGATCGAACTCTGAAGTTGGATCGATCGAAGGTTCTATGATCGATCTAAAAGCAACTTCGATCGATCTGATATGCAAAATTTTGGAGATCCCGAGAGTTGACACTTTTGGATTGAAAGAAGGTTAAAAATTTTTGTAAGTGTCAGAACTCAAGATCGATCGAACTGTGAAATTGGATCGATCGAAGGTCCTATGATCGATCGAACCTAGAGTTTGGATCGATCGAACAGTGAAATCCTGGAGATCCCGAGAGCATGCATTTTCAGATTTTGATACAAATCCCAAAATTTTTCTAAGTGTTGGATACAGAATGGAGTTTGATCGATCGAAATCCAGAGTTGGATCAATCAAACTTATACAGAATGCTCATTCAATCCTCACCAAAGTTCCTTTCAATGAATATGAACCATAAAACAATATCTAGACTTCGCAAGAAATGAAATTAAAGATAGAAATGATGGAGGAATAGAGTTTTAACACCCTACGAATGCTTTTGCTAGTCTTTAACGTCTCTAGCAAGATCAAGGACTCTTTTAGCCCGAATCAAAGATTTTACAATGCATCCCCTCCTTTACGGGGTGATAGATGCTTTGAGTTCCACCCAACAAAGGGTTCTTTGAAGAACTTGTTGAATTTAACTCAAAAGAGGTTTTTAATTCCTTGTCAATGCAATCTTTGGGCTTCCATGCCCTTTCATAACATGAATTTGAAATAATGCTCTTGGAATGCAAGGTCAAAGATGAAGACTTTGAAATTTTGGTTGAATACAAAAGCTCATTTCCTTCACAAGCAAGATCATAACATTTTTCCACAACATTAACCTCTCCTTTATACTTGTCAAATGAGTTGGGTGTAGGATTAAAGATATTCAACTTCACTTTCATGTGGCCAAAAGAGATCTTCATTACCCCCGTCCTACAATTAATGTTGGCATTTGCGGTTGC
>JAOTQH010000040.1:7177800-7188233 GCA_025631255.1 Cornus kousa
ATTTTGTTCAAAATTAGAGGCTATCTGTTATTTTTTTCCCCTTTCTTTGAGCCTATCTGTTTATTGTATTTTGATTATTGTTTCAAAGTTAGTTAGAGTAATTAGTTGGGTTTCCCTTCCCCAAGGGAAAATGGGGAATTCTAAGCTTCAAGCAAGGGAAAGGGATAATTGCACTCTCAATTATGCGCTCACCAAATTAAGGTTCAGATTCTTATACATTCATCTCATTAAAGATGTTAGGGTTTTCAATTTACAAGTTTAGACATACAAAAACTTCTTTTGGAATGTACAAAATCGTTTTAGAAATTGCTATATTTAAACTCCTAAAGGATTCAAGACAGTGGAATTTCGATTGATTGAGGGATCAACCCACTGGACCAAATTTGATAATCGAATTTGAACGTGATTTCAATCGAGCTGAATGTGTGGAAAGAAGTTTCCAAATAGGTTTCAAACTCTTATAACTGTAATCCTTTTTTGCTTCTAAGAAGTTTCCTAAGTTTTTATAAAACCATCCAAGCATAACTCAAATATACACAAGCATATTGAGTGCATTCTCTTAATCTAATTGTTAGGGATTTCTTTGTTTAAGCATTCATCATCATACACTTGGTGAATGTGTTTGGTGTTAAACATCAACAATCCCAGTGCTACAAGTATTTTTAACACCGGAAGCATTTTTCACTCAACCAACAAGTAACGGATGTTACTAGTCATCAAGATCATTGTGCTAAAGGAAGAGCAGATCACGTCGAGCAGATTCTTTGACTGGCAACCACAAGAACTCAAGTGAAGCATCTAGTGTGAGTTTATGTCAGAGCTAACGTTGTAAGCCTTTCGTCATACTGAGTTTGATATGCCTAGAATATCCTTGGGTTTTTTCTCGATGAGGTTTTTCACATAAAAACCGTGTGTTAATGTGTGGACGTTTTTACATATATATTTCCTTTATATCTATATCATGAATGATTTTTACTTGCTTAATAGTTAGTTGAAATTCGAATTATAGGTACTGCTGGTTGAAAATTTGAATTTTCTTCTAAAATTCGTTATTTGGTTTGCAAGACTTGTTGCCGCCCCTCTAGGTCTAGTTGAGGCCATATTGTGCACTCTGACATCCGAGTCTTGTCTAAGATTAAAATCCTAATTTTTCAAAGTTGATTACTTTTGTAAGGAAATACTCTTGATTCTTGTTATAAGAATAATAGAATATAATGGTTTTGAGAGTATTCTATTGCAATTGTTGAATTGCATTTCATAATGTCATAAGTTGGATATAACATGTCAACTTATGTAATATTTGCACAAATGACTAAATTTCCTCACACTAATAATCGTAAAGGTGAGGCTATAAATGTTTGACTTCAAGATCTCTCCTATACATTTTAAATGTCATGTGCTAATGCTTGGCATTATTAGAATCCCAAGATCACATTGCAACAAGGTTTAGTACTTGAATTTGACAAAGTTTACATTTAAGTTGTGCTTATCTTGGCGGAGGAAGATGTGGGAGATGGAATCATAATGTTGTAAGGAAGATGTGGGAGGTATACGTGCAGTTAAACTACCAGTTTCTACCATGAGTGGTATCTCCTGCCATTGCCCAAGGAGGAGGTACAGTGTTTTTAGTCCCAGTCACAACATGGGTTTGTGAGTGTGTACTAGTACACACATGCAGATGGTGTAGCCTTGTTGGTGCAAGAAATATCAGGTGTCATCTCAATAATGTGAAACATAGGGTAGCAGATTAACAGGAGTTTTGCTGCATTGTGGTAATATTGGTGTTATTTAACAAACTGGCTAGGAATCAGGGTTTCTGATACTTTTAGGGGTTAAATAGATTGGAGATTCAAAGCCTAAAACCAGTTAGGGGGAAGATTTTTTTTTTTTTTTTTTTTATAAGTAAAATTGTATTAAGAAGCATTCAAAAGGGGATCGCATCCCTTAAAAGCTACACAAGGCCAAATAGGACCTCTAAACTCTCAAAGAGTCCAAAATATCAACAATCTCATCCCTGGATTTGCAATTTTTCCCTAGAACTCAACAAAAAAGAGTGCTAATAATTGAGAACTTCAGCACACCAATAGGGGTCTTCTTTGCTTCAAAAGGATCTCCTATTTCTTTCAAGCCATAAACACCACCAGACGCACAAGGGGGTGATGCTCCAGAAATCACGAGATTGGGCACCCACTGTATAGCCTCTCCAATCCTCAACCAAGCTTCTGGAAGATCTTGGCATAACCCATTAAACACCAAACAAACCTAACAATCCCAAGCCACAGGGCAATGCAATAGAAGATGTTCAACAGTTAGGTGGAAGAAATTTGGGAGGACAGATGGTTTTATTGTGATCAGGCTCATTTGAGCAAAAATCTGAGGGGAATAGCAGCGTGTTTGAGGATTTTTCTGCTACTGTGGCTTCTCATGAGACGTTAGATTTATTGTTGATTGCATGTTCTTTTTCTTCATTTAACAACCAAGATCAGCCAACTTTCCATAAACCACAGCTTCCTCTTTTTCCTTCAAATTGAGCTTGCTTCCAAGTGCCTTGTTTAGTGTAATTCTCGTCTTAGCCCTTGATCTGGCTATTTGTCACTTGTGCGGGAATTTGATTTTCTCATAAAGAAACTCAATCCCTTTGTATTGGACGCTAATTTCTAGACAAACTTTACTAACATGGAGTGATGTTGGGATTCTATCCAATATATATGTAAGCTTAAGTCTGCCTTTGGTATTTGTAGAGCACCAGATTAAATGTTGTTGACCAAGCTTTTCTGTAGCTTAAGCTATTTCTAAGCACACTTAGCTTATAATTCTTGTAAGCTTATGCAATTCTTTTTCTTCTTGCATAAAAGTAATAAAAATAGAAAAAATAAGAATTCTTTACTTACCAAAAAATAAAATAAGAAAAAATAAGAATTCCATCTACTCTAAAAGCTTAAGCTATTAGAGAGGGTGTAACTTCAAAATTTTTGGCCTTCAACGCCCACTCACGTGTGGCATTCTTTTGGTCGAACACGTCTTTCAATTTTAATTATCAGGGTGACGGTGAGGTTTGAACACAAGACCTTTCCTCCTCTAATACTATGTTAACAACCATCTGATCTAAAAGCTTAAGCTATTAGAGAGATTGTAACTTTAAATTTTAAATCTTTCAACATGCCTACACTTAGGTAACATGCCTAAGCTTCTATATTAATGTCTCCTGATAGGCATCAGAGCATAGGTTCATTTACCCAGTGTAGTCCTTGTTAGGCTAGACTGATATAGACTTAACCTTTGGAATTTTTTACACAAAGTGCTTACACTCGGGATTCAAACTCCCGTCCACACGTTTGATAGCCCAAGCATTTACTGTTGCACCAAGCACTGACCTGATCCTGCACCTCAAGTTGCATCCAATTATTCAGACAGTTTTCCCCTGCAGCATCAGCTTTACTTGCATACCCTGTATTATTTTGTTGTCAGGTCTCTGTCATCGTTAAGTTTCTGTGATGACCGCCTTGGGCAAAAGTTTGCAAAAATGGTCTTTAATACCCTACTTGATGCATCGGCTAGAATAACCATCCTCGATCTTTCTGAAAACAATGTGAGTAATGAATTTTCATTTAACATTTGTTCTACCTTTTTTATAATTAATTAATATAAATCTTCATCGATAATGTTGCAGATTTCCGGCTGGCTTTCTCATTTTAAATGGAGATCCTCGAGTTGCTCCCAGTTTTCTTTAGAAACAAGCAAGTCATTGCAGTCATTGCATGTGCTCAATCTAAGGTATCTTTCTACAAACAATAACAGAGTGCTCTAATCTAACTATGGCTGCATTGATACAGACACACACACACACACACACACACACACTAAAGTATGAGTACAAAGACTACATCACCCTTTATAGGGATATGAATCCTACACCACTAATGCTGTATACGAACTATATAAAATTTACAGTACTCTAACGCCCCCTTCATTCTGACTGTGGTCTGGGACAACACCACCAGAGTGGTCTTCAACAGATTAATCTTGACCGGGGACAAGCCCCTAGTGAACATGTCTTCATGTTGTTTGGTAAGTAGAAGTATAATGCACAATTAAATCTCCAGTTTCTACCTTGCCTAAACAAAACGGAAGTCAGTTTCAGTATTTGTACAGGCTTGAAAACTGAATTAGCAGCAAGACAGGTCACTAACATTGTTACGGTACATAGCAACAGTTTGTCCAAAAAAATTGAGATCCCGTAAAATCTGATGTGACTAGTAGGTTTCAGACACTGCATAAACAACAGATTGATATTTGGATTCCGTATAGATCGTGAAAAGAGTTGGTTTTTCTTGGATTTCTATGAAACCACATTTGGACTTAACAAGATAGCATAACCTGACATCACATGTTCCAGCCTAATCTGTTTGTAAAAAACTGAAGATTAGGAAATCTTAATTCAAGTTTTCAAGGATTGGCGCCAGGGTGTATTCGGGAAGATGTGGGAAATCACCATTTGAACCTTGATTACTAGCCTTACTTATGTATGGCATTCACTCCAAAAAGCATCTTAGCGTAAACCAAAATCAACAGATGCGTATATGAAGAAAGCTGCAGTAGACGACAATGAGCCAAGGTGCTTTTCAAGTAGGCACGGAACTAAACTTTTTAATAATTCTACTTTTACCTATAAAATCTTAGGTAATTATACAAATGCCCCACAGATTTTATATTTCGCTCCTCACATTTTTTTTGCTTCTCTCGCTCGCGCACACAAAACTCCATCATCCACTATCTCTCCCTCCACCGTCGACGACTCTCTTTGTTGAATAACTAAATAAATATTTTTAAAATTCTTCTCATCGACAATCTCTCTCTTCATGAAAGGAGTGCAAGCCCCAAGATGATAAGAAAAGTACTAACTAATTTATGGTTGAGACGAAAAAGACAAGGTATATCTATTTGTTTATTTGTTTGTGACCTTGCAATTGATTTTACGTTAGGAATGTCCATTGTAGAGATTGAGAAATACAAATTTTGTGGTCTTGATTTTTTATTTTTTATTTTCGTAAAGGTAACACACCTACACATTTTACCGAAGACTTGAACCCACAATCTTTTACTTTGAAAGGTAGAGTAGATACCACTAAGCTACAGCCCTTGGTAGTATATTTAGCGGTGTTGCACCGTTTTGAAAACATAAAAACTAGTTGGGGAAAATTGTAAAAGTATTAAACAAAAATATTATCAATTAGTAATTAAGTTAAATAATATATTAATTGAATTTTTTTTATCTCATTGTTCTTCAAAGTCGGCCCCGCTACAACTAATTTCTGGCTTCGTCACTGTTTTCAAGTATTGAAAATTTATTTTGACTGCTTGCAAATGGGCAGCACGAGGGAATGCATAAAGTGACTGACAATGCTTAAATCATAATCAATATCAGGCTTGTTCATAATTAAATAATGAAGTCCCTGACCATGCTACGGTATCCAGTTGAATCATTAAGAAGATCACTTTCATGTATTGACGGTTGCCGGTTGGTTTATTGAAGAAGTAATAGTATTCGCACTAAACATAGTTAACTAATGGAGCAACTTCGTATATCAAGGTTGAGATAAAACGAGATTGGCTAGCCATGAGAGGACTCAATTCCTAAAAGAAATGCAAGTCTCATAAATCATTCATGGTAAAAGTTGAAGTGATTTTGATAGCAAAACGAATATAATGATCGGCAATGAGTATTATATCATCGACATAAAGGAATAGAAGATTGATGCTAGTGATTGTTTTGTGTACAAATATAGATGTGTCACCCTTACCATAATGGAAGCCTTCATGAAGTAAGGAGCTAAAAATATTGAAACCACGTGTGAGGAGCTTGTTTGGGTCCATAGATGGTGTGTTGCAATTTGCAAACATGATTTGGATGCTTAGAGTCAATAGCACCTGGTGGTTTCATGTAGACTCCCCATTCAAAAATACGTATGAGGAAGCATTATTTACTCCAACTTGACGAATATTCCAAGACGAAGAAAGGCCAAAAAATACAGAACAAATTAACGTAGATTTTACAACTGGACTGAAGATCTTGCTAAAGTCAATATAGCTTGTTGTTTGAGGCATTGGCAACCAAGTCTTGGGCAGCTTTACAGACCCATCTGACTTGAGTTTCACCTTATGTATCCATCAACAGCACCAAAAAAATTAGTAGGATCATATGGAACAAGAGTCCAAGCATGGTTGGCTAATATTGCATTAAAACCCACTAGCCATTGGCTCATTGCAGCCTACCACCTTGGATTCTTGACCGCTTTCGTAAAAAAGATTTTTCATGATATGGAGAAGAAAGAAAGAAGTTGCTTGTTCTCGAATGTCAGCCACGTAATCTAGGGATTATAGGATCAGAATGTGCCATAGTATCCAGTGTGAGGATTGTAGACTTCAACATGCACGAGGAATTTGATGAATAAAGTACAAAACCCACAATTGGAGTGGGATTGGTTGCAGGTGAAGCAGCAAACAGGAAGTGGATTAAACAGTGGTTCCAGCAATACTAGAAGAAGAGGACTGATCAGATGGTGAGGGAGACATCGAAGGTGCATCTGAATATTGAGCACTGGCGGGTGAAACAAGTGGCAGCACTGTAGAGGAGTGGAGTAAACGTAGATGGTGAGGAGGATATAACAACTGTAAAATTAAAGGCAAAGAGCTCCAACAGAGAAGTAGAAGAGGAAGAAAGAAAAATAGAGGGAATGTGAAGGAAGATTCAGTAAAGACAACATGATGACTGGTGTAGACTCATCCAGACAGCATGTCAAGACACCTTTAACATTTTTTAAATCAATGCATAGCAATGAAAATGCATTTGCACGTGCAAGGTGCCATCTTATCTGGAACTCGTGAGGACAAACCTAGGAAACATTTGCAACCAAAAACTTACATTAGTGAGTAATCAGGTTGTGATGAAAGAGAGCTTTAGATGATGAGATGCCATCAAGGTTTGGAGTTGGTAAACAAGTAATAATAAAAGAGCAGTAAACACCACATTCATCAATTACAGAGAAAAAGTTGCGCATAAAGTGTGTGACTCAAGAACGCAGCGACTGGGACCATGTAAACGGTAATGGAATGTTCTACCCTAATTAGGGCTGCACTAGTTGGTGTGTGCATGACAGCATGTGTGTGTGTTATTACCCCTGAATAGAAAGACTACAGTACCATTATAGTATATGGAATGTACACCACTACCACAGTATGCAAATTGTTAAAATTGTACTGTAAGCACTTACTAGGGAGGTACAATATCTGTGTCTTCTATGCAAGCAATCAACTCTTGGGTTTGTGGTCAAGACACCTATGGACAATGAGACCCAAAACCCTATGCTCTGTATATATAAAAGAATCTTTGGTGTATCAATGAATTAACATGAACACCCCTTGGTTTGTATTAGTTATGAGGGCAGACTTTGACACAATGGCAAGGTTATCCCATTTCGTCCCAGAGGTTATGGGTTCAAAACAGGAAACAACTCCTTGCATGTGGAGGTAAGGCTGCGTACATTTGATTCTCCCTAGACCCCACAATGGCATGAGCCTCGTGAACTAGGTTAGCCCATGGTTTGTATGAATGCGCTTTGAAGAATATAAATTCTTCTACATAAAGAACTAGGGGAAAAAAAATTCTTCTACATAAAGGCAATTTTGTTTTTTGGGGACTACTCCTGTTTTGAACAGTGTTTTTGTGCATAACAAGGTCATTTATAATTATTTCAGGGGAAATAATTTACGCAAAGATGATGTTGACAGTCTTAAATATGCTCTGGTTCATATGCCTAATTTGGAGACTCTGGATATAAGTGACAATCCAATTGAAGATGATGGAATCAGGTCAGTTGGATTTTTTGCTCTCCATACTTCGACTGCAGTAGTTTTATGGTCTCACAAGGTGTTTTTTTTTTTTATTCTTTTTTTTTTTTTTTTTCACTTTCCAGGAGTTTAATCCCCTGCATTGTTGAGATGTCTGAAAGACACTTCCACTTGGCTGATTTGAAATTGGAAAACTGTGACCTTTCTTGCAATGGAGTGAGTCAACTTTTAGAATTTCTCTCAACCTTAAGCAAACCTTTGAATTCTCTTTCTATTAGAGATAATGACCTTGGCAGGTTAGTTTGGATGATATTGGCATACAGTTCCTATTTTTTTGTCCCAGATGTATTGGTTGTAATATTGCTGTCTCCAGCAAAGTGGGGGCATCTTTGGCAAAATATTTGGGAACAGGTATTCAAGCCCTTGATATTGAAGATATTGGACTTGGTTCATCTGGCTTTCTCAAAGTACAGAAAGAAATTATTGTGGAGTTGAAGCTTGTCTACATCAATATAAGGTTTAATTTGTTACTAGCTTCTTTAAAATTTTCTGTTAAAGCTATTTCCTGAAAACTTAACATGATGAATTTTGTATAGCAAAAATCGCGGTGGGATTGAAACGGCAAACTTTGTGTCCAAGCTCATTTCATGTGCTCCAGAGCTTATTGCAATCGATGCTGGGTATAATTTTATGCCTGTGGAATCATTGTCGGACATATGCTCTGCCTTGAAAGTTGCAAAAGGTACATGTTTCTATTCCAAATGTTTTTCAATTCTGAATATAGATTGATATTGTTTGATCCATCAAATAATGAGCATGCTTATGGGGGAGGGGATACGATATCAAGTCATAGGTATCTAACTGTTATGGAATAAAGGATTGAATAGGAGTTTATGAGAACAAGAGAAAAATAAATGACAAGAAGATAAATAGGCACACATATAAACGGGACAAGGATTTATACGTGGTTCACCCTCACAAATAGGGTTACGTCCACGGGCGATGATGATTCGTATCACTATTAAGAAGAAGATTACAAACTGAAGAACATTTTGGTTCTTCCCCACAATAATCTCTCTTCTCACACCACTAACTCACCAACAAAGAAGACTCACACAACACTCTCAAGAAATACCCAAATAGTATATGGTTTACATAAGAAGAAAACCCACCCAAAGACAAAGTTCAACTCTTTCTTGAAGATTGTACACACAACTCACACACACAAAACCAATATACTCTCTTGATCCGAATATTGTCTGTCTGTCTCTCTCTTGCCCGGATGCTTTTCATCAAATGAGTGCAAGGCTATTTATAGCCAAAAATATACTTGGTGTCCAAGTATATTACAAAGCTTCCTTTGGAAGCCAATTAACACTTGTTGCCCAAGAATAATTCTTGCTGCCCAAGAATTTCAAAGCTTCCTTTGGAAGCTTCACCATCACACTTTTTTAGCCAAAAGATTTTTGCCATGTCATAAATGAATTTTAGACAAATTTCTAACAGAACCCCATCATAAGAACAACACACTAAATGCCTCTAACCCGTATGACACTCGGTATTCATACTTCCAAATTCTCTAAGAAAACACACTGATGGATCCATGGCGTAAAGGCTCAGACTGTTGAATTCTTAATGATTTCAAGTCTAATAATGAATAAATCCCTATTTATAGTGGAAGTTCTAAATAACAAAGACTGTTTGCAATGAAGAAAGAAAACCAGAAATTGTAACAACCATTGAAAATAGAAAAGAAAGAAAAAATAGATACAAAAATAAAACAAGACACTTGGTTGGGATTACTGTGTCAAAATGAATATCTTGCAAGAGAAAGAACTGACCATTGAACAAGACTAAAGCTGCTTGATTTAATTTTTAATTGGACCATGCTGCTTTGCAGCAGCAACCTTTTTCGCAGCCTCGCGAAGGGCATCCGTTGCAATGTTGTATACATATAGACTCCGCCCCTTCTTCTACATATTTGATGGCTTCTTGACGCAAATTATCATGGCAAGCAGTGGAGGACTCTTGACAATTACTAGGCAATCCAAGAGTGTGTTCGTCCATTAAAACACCACTTTTAACATTTTCATTTTTAGTCCATCGTTTCAATATATATTGAGATGAAAGTGTAAGAACATTTGTAACTCAGAAAACTGCTAATATGTGTTAAGAAAGGACACCTGAAAACTCAAACATTTGGCAGCTACAACTAGCTTTCTTTTCAAAAGCATTAAACCGAATAAAGTGTGCCTTGTGGTCTTCTCCAAATTTTGACACCCGATATATAATTTCCGATCCCTTGTCATCAATCATGGTTGCTGGATTTGCAAGAGTCTCAACTAATTTATCCTAGAAATTCTTGAATATCATCCTTGTGTAAAGGTTAGCAGCTTGTTTTTCCATGGGAGATGGCATTTTTAAAATTGGTGCAATGTTTATTGTATCATAATCTGCCTTTACTTCCTTTTCATATCGAGTGGTAATGGCTTTCTCATACTGCTTAATTAGCACATGGATATTAGTTGATGCATTTATATATCCATCAAAAAATGAGTTGATACTATCACTTGATTGGGTTATAG
>JAOTQH010000042.1:7477-18588 GCA_025631255.1 Cornus kousa
TGACATTTTGCATTGGAAATGATCTCACAAAATTGTGTTAATTTACAATCTTTTATTTGAAACAATCACTACCAAATTTTATAATTTAGCATATCTCATTTCATTTTAAGGCAAAGATATAAAGGATAAGAAGGTTTGAATATCCCAAAGAGTATTGTGAGAATTTTTAGCTAAGACCTAAAAAGATTAAAGTTTAAGGAGGACGAAAGATCAAAAAAAAAAAAAAAAAAAAACCTTGATCCAAATATACTAAGAGACTTTTGTAAAGAAAATAATAATAGTTTATAATTTTTAAAATTTTATTTTCACCCTCCTCGCGTTTTAATAATATTTTTTTATATCTTTTGTTGGGAGTTAATATTTGCGGAAGAAACATATTAATTGTTTTATACTATATATATATTTGTATTTTTTTTTCTTTCACTTTTGGCCAAATGTAAAATTCCTCTTGAACTTTTTCACATTTGTACTATTAAATATATGACAGGCCTCTTAGAGAATTTCAATTTTCTGTCTTACATACATGCACAAAGAAAAATCTCTGAGAATTTTGGACAATTTTTTTTAATCAATTTTAATAGTACTATAAAGAAATGCGTTTGAAAAAAAAAAAAATTTGAAATTGTGATTGGAATAATTTTATTTTAGTAAAACACTTATATTGTTAATTTTATAATAATGCTGAAATTTGATGATATCAGGAGCTTCAGGACAATATAAAAAGACTGATAAAATAATTTTTTACGGAGTATAAAAGTAAAAAGATAAAATTGTCTAAATAAAAAATTACCAAAAATATAAATCCAGAGTACAACTCATAAGCAAAACCTAACAAGGTAGGGGACTAGGGGTGTGTGTATAACGCCTTTACGATTATTGATCCTGCGTAAACCCAAACCCTTAACGCCTTCTGAGAACAGTTTTAGAGAGAGAGAGAGAGATGGGAAGAGCAGCGAAAGAGCGTCTGAATCGAGCTTTGAGTGAACATCTGAATACCATCCATGAAACCTTTCAGGTTCAACACTTTTCACTGTTTCAGACTTCAGATTTTTTATATACATGTATGTTAACTTTGTTTATACATATGTATGCCTCTTTTTTGGGGCTGCTTGATGTAATATTTTTGTATATGTATGTAGGTGCTGGATCAAGCACCTGCTTCATCTCTTACTAAAGTCTGCTGGAATGAGGTTATTCAATTGGGAGACCAACTTTCCAAACAAGCTACTACAGGTGTTCTTCTTTCCTTTATATTTCTCTGGAATTCTTGCGATTTCAAGTTCTATCTTTACTTTTTTTTATGCTCTCTTATAGTTTTTGTGTGATGGGTTTTCTCAATTTCAACTGGTTATCGAAGATTCTTTATTAATTCCATGTTACATACTTGTTTATTGGTATAGTTTTGTTTGCAATGGGCAACTTGAAGAGACGGAACTTAACGAATTCTAGTGAGCTTTACATATTTTATTTACTAAACACCCAAATTTTGTTCCCAGAAGTGCATTGAAAGGCAATGATTTGTTCCCGAGCAGTGGTTTGAAAACCAACGACTTACATTGTCAGGCCAAAAAAAAGAGAAGAAAAAGAAAAAAGCCAATGACTTTTTTGTTGGTTCTATCTATAATATGAAATAGTATTTGAGTGTGTTCTAATGCCTATCATATAGGGATGGGGTGAATAAGGTGTTTCCATGTACAATGGGAGTTCACGATTGAAGCTTCATACCGCTAGTGAATGAACTTATGTTGAAGAAATCGTAAGCAATGCCAAGGAAAGAAAATGAGTAATCATATGAAATGCCTTGTTAGAACAGGACAATATTTAAGAAACAAGCTACAATGAGCAAAACCGAAAAAGCTGAAATTTTGCATCTTTTGATTGCAAAACCAGAAAAATTTAAGTTATATTTATGATAGGTTTAAGATTCCAATTTTCTTTTATTTTCCTCATTGTTTTATAAAAATAAATAAAACATAGAAGAGATTACCTAATGGTGACTTTCGGATTTCCATTAGTAGCTTCCTGCTTGTCAGTCTTGATTTTTCTGGCCTTTGTCTTGCAATATTTATATGGGGCGTGGCTGTGAAGTTCGGAAAAATTCTAGTGTAACTTAATGATTTTGTCTTCACAACCTTGAAAAATAATCCCAGCAATTACAGTCAAGAAATTTCTTTCCAGAATTAGGTGCTATAAAAACCAATCAATATAATATCTTGATATATTGTATAGATTCTCTCAACTCTAGGAAAGGCTTGTCATGGCCTTGCAAGGACATGGTAGTGTAGGGAACAAAAGGAAAGGTGCTTATGAATCTTTGCCAATTCATAGGAAGTTGAGACATCATTTGTTTATCCATTCTGTGAGGGATACCTTTTTGTTATTTTTCAACTTCTAGAGCTCCTATTTGTACTTGGTCACACTGACATGTAGTTTGCATGTTCGTCTATTGAGCTATTCAATTCCTTGTTTTGTTAAAAATGACTCGAAGCTTTAACAACCAACCTAAGCACTATTTTGGTCGTAATTGTTTTAGATATTAATCACTGCAGCAAAGGTGTTTTTTTGTAACTAAAGTGGACATTTGCGAACTTTGAATATTTATTGAATAAATAGTCTCCCAATTGAAAATTTATGCACTTGACAATAATTTAGTTGCACTTATGCATCTTTGAGATGGAAAAGAAGAAGGTAATTCTACTCAATGGTCTTTCTTCTTTGCTGTTATTAAAATGCCATATTGGTTTCCAAAAGTTTCTTTCTTGACATCAATGTTGCTTCCATTTGTAAGGGAAACATTAAAATGACAAACTTTTCCATAGTAAATTTGGAAAGCAGCATATTATGACATGAAGGGGGAAAAAAGGAGCCCAATCCCCATTTTTTTTAATCCCGATGGTAGTGGAGGGGGGTGGTGGATACCAGTTGCCAGTGCCCATTTGTCCATGAAGCATGATGGGTGAGCTTCAAGTAATTAATCATGTATTCATATACCTTGCAGTTGGAATGCTTTGGACAGGAGAAACGCCAGAAATTAAGGCACTTGAGGAGAACATGGCAGCATATTTCAATACGCTACAGGGTTTCCTTTTGCTTTCCCATGGAAGTATAGTGGGTGCAGGTCCTACACTTTCTTCTTGCATCCATGCATCCGTGAAGCAAGTTGTTGATTGCAGTTTTATGCTATTTAAAGAGTGTGTCGCTTCTTATGGTACTCTCTCTCTCTCTCTCTCTCACACACACACACACACACAACAATGGACATGCAATGCTTTGGATAGTCGGAATAGAAAAGCATTTACAATTGATAAATGAACCCATAGTATTTTATGTGCATTAAGTTAGGACTTGGTTCTCTTGTAAGAAAGGATAAAGGATATTGGATTTGAATATGAGAGGATAAGACGAGGATTCTGGTTATTACAACATTTTGTCTCTTTTTTCTAACTTTCTGAGTGTTTAATTGCTTCATTGCCACGTGGACAGCAAGGTGTCAATTGTTGGAGTTGGACAACTATTTACTCAAAATAATGAAAATTCAGTAAGGCAAAGTTGGATCTTCTTTAGCCTTTGTCTTAATTTCCTAGCTTGAAGTGTATATAGTAGATAGCAGGTTTGTAGGCCACGATTTTCTTGTCTTATACCAGTGTATTCGGAATCATTATAAACTCATAAGTAGTGGTAAAAATTTAATACTGTACTGAAATCTATCAGGAGTTAGGAAGCACGGAAACTTCTCCTAGAGACCTAGGAGTGCCATGGCGGTGTTGGTCCTGTCGGACAGTCAAACACACGGTCCGGACATGTGTCCAACACGGCTGTGTCCTAGAATTTGAATATATATATATATATATATTCTGGTTGGATACGGCAGGGACATGTTTGGGACACTTTTAGGACACGACGTGGTAGTTTTGTACTTTAAGTCTAGTATATTCCTGTGCCAGAAATATATCATAGGCTGGTTGAAATCCTGAGGACTATCATTCATCATTGATGTAATTTCCCTTGGTGCAATTTTCTTCTACAAAGAAGAACCTTGTGTGAGGACCAAATAATATAAAATTTTACTGGACCACTGAGTCACTGTTAGGAACAAAAGTATGATTTTTTAACTAAAATACCAATACAAACTGCTAGGGCTAGAATACAAGCACTTTATGGCATCTCAATTCCCAAGGACCAAAATGTTCTCACCCATATATTCAACTGCTTTTACAACCATTTCCTAGTACATACTAATAAATCCTGATTTAGGATGCATGGAGACACGGCGATACGGCAAATTTAATATATATATATATAGAGAGAGAGGACACGGATACGACGGTGATACATAATATAACATATATATTTATAATTTTTGTTCAGTGATACATCAAAAGTAATAATATAACATGTATATATATATATATATATATATAATTTTTGTTCATTTTATTATCACTCATTTGGAGCTTAGAGCTAGATGTTTTTTGTTTGTAGTTTCTAAAATTTATATTATTTTTCTAATTAACCTATAATATATTTTAAATGCATCTGAATCACGTTCTTCAAAGAAAAAGGTACATCAAAACTAGGACTAGAATGCTGGAGTGTTTAAATGTTTACTAGCCTCCATAAAAACTAAGTTTAACAAGTTCAAGCTCTTTCCTTAGCCCTAAAAATATCCTAAAAAATAGTTCTAATTCTCCCGGGTATATGTTTTGTCCTGAACAGCTAAATCGACAGTTGTATCCCCCTAACACGAGCGAAGTACAGGAATGAATTCAAACTTATCAAGATAGATGTTTTGAATGTGTCAATGAAGGTAAAGAATATGGCATTATAAGAGCCAAATGTTGACATGCTTTTAATTGATATCTAAAAAGTTTGTGAAGTTTAACATATTGTCATATGATCAGACCTCTTGGAATAGTACCCTAATAAAGATTGTATCTTTAGAAGTAGTTTCCCAGGTTTCAACTAATTAAATATAATGAATCGGAACATGTTAGTAGAGTATGTTGTGGTCAGCATACTTATTCCATTGTGTCTAAAAGCGAAACAAATCCGGTTATATTGTTGTGATTTTTAGATTTCTTGACAATACATATGATAATGAAAGAAATATATGTTTGTCGAAGGATCTGCTATAATACAATATAATATATATATATATATATATTACTTTTGCATCAAGTTTAGTCTTGCTAGTGCTTTTTGCTTCTTGATTAGATCATTGGCTTCTTGTCACTTACTACAACTCTTTCTACGTAAATGGTTAAATAGGTCTATGCCTTCATGGTTTCTGATCTTTTGATTGCACATCCAGTTAAATCAGGGATTGATAGTTTATTTGTGTTTTAATTGGAATCCCTCTCTCATGTGCTAGGTTCTTACATTTAGGTTTTTCCCCAGGGAGCCGTAAAGCTATCAATTGCAAATTATTCATCTCTTGTACTGATGTTATTTCTATTCAAAACCAATGTCATGTAATATTGCTTGAATTCTTAATCTTGTGCCGTTAAAGAGAACAAAGGCCAAACCTTACACACGGATGGGGAAAGTGGCTGCCAGCTTTAGACCAAGTTTGTTCACTATTATGCTTCGTTAACTCTTCACCTTCACAAAAGTAACTGTCAAGTTCTCTAGTATCACACAGTAGTCTACAGTTTTAATGGCTGTAGCCTGTAGCATGTAACAAGAAACAAATGCAATTGCTTCGTCCATTGCAAACACGAGGTGTTTTGACACCACAACCTTGCTACTGTAAATTGTCATACTACCATCAATACAATCATGGATACTGGTGTCTAAAACAGCAAGATAGAAACAATAGGAAAGTCCTAGTTATGTATTAGTAGATCAGGCATGCTATTAGGGATTCCTAATGACAAGGAGTAACTAATGAGCTTGGATATGATAATAAATGACATGCATTCAAAAATCTCTTCTCAATGTAAAAGGAGAAGTAGATGAAAAGAGAGGGAATGAGGTGGGGTGGTGGTGTTGTGGAGCAAGATCCCTGCAGAAGAGAGAATAACAATTGTTTAACCTTGCTTGACATTAGTATACTGTAGCCAAGGGCGAATCCAGAAATTGTCAATGGGGTGGGCTAATAATAGTAATAATTTCATTTTTATTTTTATTTATTTTTTTTATTTTTTGGGCTGGGCTAAAATTAGTTATAGTAAAAAAAATTTTTTAGGGTTGGGCTTGCCAGTGACTAGCACGGAAAAGTTTGTTGAGAAATGGATTGCTGGAACTTTAACTACTCCTGTTTGAGGCAAAAACAAATTGGAATTTTATCGAAGTGATCTTTTTTGTCATCAATAACTATCTTTTCAGTTAACTGGTTTCCAGATATGTTTGGCTTATGCATTGTTCATTCATTTGAATCATTTCATCAATCCTGCATCTTTTTAAATTATCCGTCTTGATTATATATTATCTTTTGCAATCTTAATGATGCATGCCTCACTTGAACAAGCAATTTTTTTTGAATCTCTTCTCGCGATGAATGTGCAGGATCTCGGATTAAAGACGGCAAATTATCAATACCGCAGTTAGTAGGCACAATCTGGGATGCTTGTTCTGCTCTTAAGAAGACTCCGGCCACAAATATCACGGCAATAGGTCGTGCAATGACACAAGTTGCAGTGTCCATGAAGGACGTTCTTCGTGAAATGAAGGAGCTCAAGCCAGCTTCTGATCCAGCAGATGAAACTTGTGACCAGGCTTCTGTTAAAGCTGAAAAAAGTCCCCATGACAGTGATGATTCATGTGAAGAAGACGATCTAGGCAATGACCTGTCACCTGAAGAGATGAAAATTGCTCAATTGGCTATGGTGGTGGTGTCTGAAATGCTTGTGCTCATAAAGGAACTTATCCGCTCCATCACGGGTTTGCTTAAACAGGAAAATCTAGATAATAGTAGTGATTCCGTGAATGCTCTAGAGAGATTGTTGAAGCTCTGTCAAGAAATTGGAGAACAGGTCGATGAGCTTGGAGCTTGTCTTTACCCCCCACAAGAAGCTCCTGTTATGAAGGCTGCTTCAGAAAAGATATCCAGCATTGTTGATGAAATGCAGGTAGACGTAGAAAATCTAAATTGCTCTTCGGAAGCTTTCTTTCAAGCATGCATTGCTCTAATGAATTCATTAAAACAATTTAAAACTGAAGTAGAAAGCTCCAGTCCTGCTGATGATCTGATACCCAAAATACAAAACCTTGATGTCAACAATTAGCGCGTGTAATGTTCCAACTAATTCAGTATTGCAACCAGTTGCTGAATTGACGGCATAGGGGTTTATTTTTTTTTTTTTTTTATTGTGAACCATTGTTAATGACAAATATTCCATCTTTTAGTTCAGTAATGTTGCTAAATAGTACCTTTTTGAAGTACTAATCTGAGATGGTTTCTTATTTATAATTTTTCTACATCGTCACATGGAACTTTTTACGGCATCCAGTGCCCTTAGAAATCCTTTACAACCTGATGTATTGATGATGAACATACCCAAAATCCAGATGGGTTGGCTGCGTTGTGTTCACAAGTTTTACCACCAATTCAAAAAGTATAAACATTGTATTCTAATCATACATAAAATAATACAACACTTCTACAAAATGCAAAACCAGTATGAAAAATTTCGTTTGCTTTGTTATCTTCATAAATTTTATGATACATTGGAGGCGTTCTGTATTTTGTCCCTTTTTCCCGAGCTATGGGAACTGCACGTGTTCAGAACTTCAGATGCATACGCCATAGAAAACATATCAGGTATTGACACAGCAGAAAATCGATCACCGCCCTGTAAGCTTTACCATCCACGCACCACCCAAGTAGAGACCCAAGAGGGGGCCCGCCAGAAGCACCTGGGTAAGAGGGTCAGTGGATGGCGTGAGTACAGCAGCTGCAACTACGGCACCAACCACAACATATCTCCAAATTGACAGCATCTGGTCTCCGGACACTAAACCAACTTGTCCCAGTAAAATTTGTATAACTGGAACCTGTAGAAGAATAAAAATATGTATTCAGCTCAAAGACAGACGGCAAAATTGTCTAGATCTATTTAGAGCATTTGCACCGAAAAGTTTGTTGTGCAAATTCAAATCTCACCGGAATCCTAGACTTTATTTTTCTACTACTCTAAATATACCAAAAGGCAGGGGATAAAAGCAATGCAGAAAAGAAAATAAGGGCACTCCTTAGACTTGTGACATTATTGAACTAAGCATAAGCTTTTACAAAGGCACTACTAACCATGAGAAAGAAAAAACATTTTAAACTACCTCTCGCGATACATGTCCTTAAGAAGCCATACTGACATACACATGAATGCAGACAAGATAAAGAAACTCATTTCATGCAGTAAAGTTGAAGCAGCTTTCGCTTTGGGAACCTTTTTTTTTTTTTTTCAGAAGATACTTTGGGAACCATTTGATAGGGCAAATATGAAGTTTACTTCCACAGAAGTCTTTAAAGCTCATATTGCATAACAATAAATTGATTGAACAAAAATTTCAAGAAAGGAAAAAACAATTTAACAGTTGAAAAAGGCTTAGAATCTTATATAGATATGATATTGGAAACGAACTGCCATTTTGTGCATAACTTTTACCTGGAAAGACAGTCCGGTGCTAAACATGAGCACTAGAACAAACTCAAAGTATTGATCAATGGACCATATTGATTCCACAGCCCCTTCTGCATAAGTAACAAAGAAATTCAAGGCTGCTGGAGTGAGAACCAAGTAAGAGAAGATAATCCCGGCATAGAAAAGTATTGAAGAGCCTAACACTATTGGACCCAGGAATCTTCTCTCTGCCCTCGTTAAACCAGGAAGAACAAAGGCTATTATCTCATATAGAATTATAGGGCTTCCTACAAGAAGGCCGCAGTATCCTGATACCTGCAGCACATTGTCAAGAGAAATATATTACCATTACCATCTACAATAGCTTTCTTATAATCATAAAAAGGATGAGAAGGCACAAGGTTGAAAAGTAATGCACATGACAAAAAAAAAACTTGAATACTCCTAGTTCAGAAATTCTAGTCTTGATACCCCAACTTGATAAAAAATCTTGTCAATAATCTACTTAATATATAAGCTTTGGGGTATTTGAATTTTTTTTTTCAATAATGGGACTGAATATATAAGCTTTATTGTCCAATATGGGAAAGTTGTGCCCCAGATTTGGGCACATAGGAGGGCAATCAATTAGCAAAAGTGATTCTGACTCTACACCAGAAGCACAATGGTGCAAGCACTATAGATAAGGCCATCAAAACCATAGCTTTAAATTTCCATCAAACCTTCATGAGTTAGAAGTTCGACAAGAAGTCTAAGAACTAAAGAGTTTTTAAGATAAGACTAAAGTGAAAATATATTATGCAAGAACCGAAAGTTTTGTGTTCAACTCATGGGTGCGTCAAGCCTCCGCTCTGCACAAACAGAATAGTTATGTTCCCACAGACTCCATTATTCCCAAAACAAAGTGAATATATGATATAGGTTTAACAGCACTAGAAATACAAATAAGGATACAGTGAGATAGAAGACCAAAAATACCAAAGAGTAAACAATTTTGCTAAGTTCAATGAAGGGATAGGAAGTAAGAGATTTTAGATGATGTTACTCAAAAAATTTAAGCCAGCCAGTTAAATGGAATAGTGCTTTTGGCAATGCATACCGCGTGATTGACGTATACTTATAAAGTTGAACGCAAAGTTCTCAAAACATATACTAGACTAGACATACACGATGGAAAAGATTGTCGGGCAACTATGTTCTTAAGTGAATGTGATTGAAATACAGATGTTAAGATGGGATATGTGGTGAGACAAAAAGGGGTCATATTGAAAATGAACAAATTTGTGAGGCAATAAGCTGGTATGACCACCAACAGGTAGTGGCCTAGTGGAATCAGCCTTTTACTTCCCAAAGGGAGATCGGGGTTCAAGTCTTAGAAGAGACAAGTGTGTGTGAGTACCAACTAAGAAAGAAAAAAAAAGCTGGTATGACCCCTTATAACGAAGACTAACAAATTATACCAGAGAAGGAGTAGAATAGTCCAGTACTGAGTACAATTTTAGGAGAAAGGGAAGATCAAAATTTCTATGGAATGAGGTAATAAAGAAAGAGACAATAATTTGTGATTTAACTAAAATTACAACCCTCAAATTTCATAAAACCACCCCCAAAGTTGACAAGCCTTTGTTGAGTTCAGTTGAGTTACCAAACCTTCAAAATCTAATTCTACTTCAGGTGGGAAGTTTTAGAACCAAGTAGAAGCTAAGGAAGCTTCCTATGATGCAGTTTCTTAAAATTTTCAAAACCTCCACAGATTATCTACCGCAATTTACTGAGGAGAAAATTGCAGGCATTTCACATATAGATTCTTTGGGCAAGCCAGAGAGAAATTTATGATTAACCAACATATTTCCTTACAAGAACAGTAAGCTCAGAAGAATTTAAATGCAAGCAAAGCATGAAGGAAAATAACTTACATTACACAAATCTATGACATCAAATATATGTTAGAAAAAAATTAATAAAAAAAACATATGCCAAATACAAAAGAAAGAAAACTACCAAAGCATAATTGAAAATAATAATTATGCACACAAGTCCGTCAGAAATTAAAGTTGTTAATCTTAGCTTATTAACAATAGCTTCTTTTTTATCAATAACATACCTGCTAGACATGATAATCGGTAACAATAACAATTGTATGGTAAAGAAAAGTATAATACTATCTACTTGAAAAGCTAATTTTTAACAATAGTTAATCCAAATAGTATAAATTCTGTAATTGTTTTAACTAATTAATTTAAAAGAACAACTATATATAATCTGACCAATGCAATAATTTACTTTCTTATATTGGAAAATCAAATAATTTAATCAAAATGAACTACTACAAACTAGTTCAACACATGTGCAAGAGAAGGGAGCTGCAAAAATACATATACCAATAGTTAATATTAAATCAAATAATCTAATCAATGATGTTTCTGTCCGAACACATGTAACATGGAAGGAATGACAGAACTTGCACCTTCACCAAGGAAAATAGAAACAATATGTGTGTTTGTGTGTTATATACACACACATACATAT
>JAOTQH010000044.1:11144-24875 GCA_025631255.1 Cornus kousa
TTTAAGTAAAGGTATAAACAACATATCAACAACTTCTCCTCCACAACAATCAATCAAAACCTCCACATACGATGATCACATACTCCCATGCTTTCAACATTTTAAAACAAGAAATAAAAATGGCCTCCACATGGGCAGATGTACCAATAAAGTAATAAAGTTCAATATACACCGCAAAATTGGGCACTTAAAGGCACATGATCACCCTAAGTATGAGTATAAAAAGTATTAAAATTGTGCAATCATAAAAGAATTTTATCGCACATAAAGACCATATAACTTACAAATTTTGATGTACTTGATAGGCCATACAATCGACGCTCCCGTTGTTGTCTTTTCCCAGTCCCTTTGGAAGACTACATTTCAAGTACATGCAAATCAATTAAAGAAAAATATAGCACTAAAATACACCCTAAGTGGAGATACTTAAATGAAAAAACTCAAAACCAATGATTTGCCGATAAAGTGATGCCCTTCTTGCAAGGCCATGGTGACACAACTTGTAACAGCCAACGTTGAAATTACAAGCTATGTGAGGGTTACTATTATGTGGACTTGCCCCCTTTCTTCTCCAAAAATATTGTAAATGTAAGGTTTACTAAGTTAGCTTAGTGTTGGCTTTAAGAGTTAACATGTTTTTGTAGTCTACATAATGAACCACCTATTTTATTTCACGATGCTGCCAAATGCAAAGTAAATCATAATATCAGCACAAGTGCAAAACAATAAATTAGTGAGGGCCATGATAACAATTCTGCCTGCAGAAATAAATTATAAATAACAACAACATCTTTTGTTTTTATACCAACCATTTATATCTACGCACCCCCATAATGCAAATTGCAATTGTTTTCAAGCTGAGAAGGCTGTAGTAATCAACAAAAGGCATCAGCTGGATATCTCCATATACTTGAGCTTCTCTCCACAGCTCGAGATTGACTTGTCTATTTGTATTCTGCAGGTAGGAAAAAAATGAAATAAGAAATAGAAAGAAACAGAAAAAAATAAACAGTCCAACTGTAACCCAAAAAAATTTCAGGTCAACCTTTTTCCCCTTTCTTTCTTTTTTATATGATACTGAAATATAGTGGAGACATTGTGTAATAATAAAAAAATATTATATATTCCATTCATTGCTTGGAGTAATGCTAAAAAAATAGCTAAAGCTCTAGCCACCAAGCATTAGAACACAGGTTCAAGTCTGAGGGTGTATATTTTCGTGCAAAAAATAGGCCTGTACCTAGTATACACCTCCCAGAACTCTAGATTAATGGGGACTACCACAAAGTAATGGCATTCTATATGATAATAAAATATCAAAATACCTTTGAACAATAATAGTCATGAACACAGACTACAGTTCACTGTTGAATCCTGGTACATAATTCTTTATTTATTGATATATTCATTTTTCTTCAAAAATAAAAAATAAATAAAAAAATAAATAAAAAGACAGAAAGAAAAAGGGACAATGAAGAAAAAGACTAATCTGGAGGAGGCTCGAATAACTAACATTGGATATTCTCAATACGTCTCTCAAGTTACATATTCATGATAAAATAATATTCAAGTCTGCTCTCTACTTACTCTACCAAGAAAATGAGAATAGTCCTTTCTGGAGAATCACTGTGTCGAACAATAGTAAATAGATGTATTACCCTAGCTTAAAAAAATAATAGTAATAATAAAAAAATAAAATTGCAGTTTCCCTGTATTTCTTTTTGGGCAAAAACTGGAAAACAAAGACTATCTTGGTGTTAAAAAAACAAACTCCTCCCATTTTGCAAGTGCACCACTTACAAGGCCAATGAAAAAGCGGACAGCCACCTCCCCAGAACGCACAGCTTCATATTGCATCCACGACCTCCTTAGTGCCATACGGCGCTCAAAATTATTTCCAGTGGAGAAAACGCCAATTAGCATTAGAATTCTTTTCTTGGAAATTGGTGGAGCTGTGAGTCTCTTAACATCAGCCACTAAATCCAGATCTTCAGAAACAGGCAACCCTTTACTTAAGGCAGATATGAGATTCAAACCACCTGACATTTTGACTCCACTAACCAACCATGGTTCAAGTTTCTGCATTTGTATAAATTACAATTCAGATAACACATTTCACTAGAATTACCACCTTGTAATTTGATGTAAATTGTAACTAAACTCATTATCTTACCTCCCTATATGCAAAAGATGTTTCATGCCTTCCATTCACAGTCATGTGAAATCCCTCTACACCAGCCCACAACGTAGCAGTAAATGGATTACCTTCAACAAATGGGAAATTAGTACTCACGTGTAAACTCCCATTGGAACCATTGCTTAACTTGTCATTACTGGGATGACTTGCATTTACATGATCTTCTGTGCTTCTTCTGATAACTTGGTCATTGCACTTTACAAGTCCATCAACTGTTATTTATGCCACAACATGTTAAATTACTGATTCCAAAGAGCATAGTTATTTACATCTATCATTACCTACTGCATATTTGTACTTAAAGGTCCCAATAACACTCCATAAGATGAATTTTGACAGAAAAAAAGGGGGTTGGAATTATCAAAGCATGGAGAAAATGCAGCCCAGCAGAACAAATTCATCAGCTATAAATGTTTTGACTTACAGTTGTGTGTCATACACATACGCTAAGAAAGAAGGGGACTTGAGCTTCTGACAACAAGTTTGAGAAACCAACTGGATATCACTTGGCCTACCAGGCCAGTGGACTTACATCTAATACCTGTTCTGATCTATATGTTAGCACATATACGAGATCAGCACCACACAATTTGTTTGTGATTACATAGCACTTTGAGCCATGACCTTCTATCTAGTACAAAACTGGCACCATAACTCAAAGTTCTTCTCTGAGTTAGAAGAATTATTATGAGGAACATTTGACTCGCATGAGATTCTGAATAATAATATGTCATATTATATAGATACGGAATAAATTAGCTAAATAAGATGTTTTCCATCCAACTGTAGGGCCAACAATAAAATGAGACAGTCTCCAATCCCTGACTAAATCAAATATTAAATTTTGCAACTTTTACTTCTATTATGCAGAATTGTAGGGAAGACTGGATATAGGCATTGCTTAACTGAAACTCCAATGTCACATATCAGAACAAGAATGCAAGTGCTTGTACAACAACTATTGCATTGCACCGATAACAGGGTAGCATTTGTAAAACTTCAGGAAATCAAAAAATTGTAGTTCAGGAAATGCTATAAAATATACCTTTCATGTTGTTAGGTGACCCATGATCACGGCATCTTTCCGCTTTGCCCCACCCAAGTTCGTTAGTCCATATATTCTGAACTATGAATGGCTCTATCATCAGGTTATCTCCCGGCAGACAGACATTGTAATGCAAAATTATAGGAGGCTTTGACTCTTCTGAAAGTTGCAAACTTACAAGTTCAATTTGAAAGCTACCCTGTTGCCCATTGGGAATGCCAATCACTGTAACGGATGAATCCTGAACTAGACCACAAGGGATCTCAAGAATGCTATCATTGCTAGATAGTGTTGTATTAAATGTACTCACTGAGTAAGGACAATCTCTTTCTTCTGAGAAGCTACTATTGTCCTTCACAAATGTGGACAATAATTCTTTCCACGCTACGGCAGCCTCTTTGATACCTTGAGCTGTTTCAGGCAAAGCGTCCGACCTAGACAGTATGAGACGCATTTGACCCCATACTAGCAATGCCTTGGACTTTTGTTTAGAAATATTTTTCAAAGCATACAAATCATCAAGTCCTTCAACATCAATAAAGTGTGGCTTTTTTTTCGTAGTAGTTTGCAGCTTTTTCACTATTGCTTGACCCGAATTATCACTACCAGTAGTATTTAACTTAGAATCATTGGCTGGATGGCCATTGAAGAAATCATATGTTGACTGCTTTGGCGGCTGGTTTCCTCCCATGTAGCTGTATCGAAGAAACAAAATCATAGCAAGAGCTAAAATCAACACACCTCCTGACCACTTCTTCATCTTCCAAAACTTCTTGAATCTCAAATATTATGTACAACAAACTGTTTAACTCTTCAATTGTGTAACTAACAAATAAGCATAGCATGTAGTGGATCCAATGATTCGTCATTTTCCGCAGTCATCTTCTTTTTTCTAGTCCAAATACAGATAAACCCTGACATGATATTTCTTCAAAATTTTAAAAGAAAATCACAAAGTTCATAACTCATAAGCAACCAAGCAAAATGAAGTAAGAAAACGCTAATGTTCTTCTACATCACACACACACACACATATAAACACAGATAAAAGCATGGACAATAATTAGGAATATTCTGAAAAATCATAAATGCACAAAATATATAAATATAGTTAAGGCTAATCTGAAAGCAGAGAACTTTACAATTATTCAAAAGCCAAATCACTGGGATTACAGTAAAGATTCCTCCAAGTCTATGCAATGTCTTCATTTGCATAGATGTTGAAAGTACTTCTCTTAGCTTTTGGGAAGCAAAATCTTTATAGAAAGCAAAAAAAAAAAAGTTTTGCTTTGAAAAAGTAAAGAACTGTTTCCAAAATAGATAAGAAACAATTGATTGGCATTAACAAAAGCAAAAATCAATAAGATTTGGAAACTTCAAAGCAAAATATGCATAAATCCATACCTGGGTAGATTCCAGAAGTAACTGGGACGAGCTTCTCTGGATCTAACAAATGCAAAACAAGTTTCCAATTGAACTTAAAAAACTTTCTTAAGCTTAACCTCTTCTTTAACTACCGTGGTTGGATTTGGATTCTAAAATCACTGTGATTCCACAGTGTTCACACAGAGTTAGGTTATAGAAGAGAAAGAGAGTTTTCAACTGCTTATTGAAGACAGATTTGATGAGGTTGTTGAGTAAAAAAAAAATTGCAATTTCTCTGTAGTGTGAAAGATATATCCTATCAACAGAGAAGTGACTTAAAGTGACTGCAGAGGATACAGTTCCATAGTTAGGTGTTGGGTTAGTAGTCTCTAGAAACCAAACGGGACATTTTTTTTAAAAAAACAAATCCGTATTTCTGTTCATTTTACTGGGATCCAAACGCATTCACGTCTTTGTTCGGCCATCGAGACAAAAACGACGGCGTCTTTGGTTGTGTCGGAGGATTTTACAAGTTTTCGGCTCTTTGTCCAAGACACGACGGATTGGGGCCCTCTCATTATTTTGGACAGGAAGATGATTGAAGCCATCCACGCGGAGTCAACCAACACATCAATTATACAAATAATTTTTTTTTTTTTTTTTTTTTTTATCAATTATACAAATAATTAAGGATGTCAAATCTAATCCAAGTGTCTATCACGTTGGAATAGCATTGTTTAATGGAGTAATTAAAAAATATATTCTATAATTAGCGACCGTGTCTCACAGAAATGTGTAGCTCCCAGAGATCATGTAATTTTTTATTTTTATTTTTCTTTTCCCCGGAGTTAATCATAATCCATAGTTGTCTAAAATTGTATAAAATATCAATTTTCTTATAATTAGGAAGATTATTTCATAACCTTTTGGATGACCCTTGGCTATGCCATGTCTTCCAATGATCAATCTTTTTTTTTTTGCAAGGATAAATTACATTAAACTAAAATATTTGTTACGAAGCTTTAGAATTGAAATTAAAGAAATTTTAAAATTTGAAATAAATATCATTCAATTCTAAATTACACTAAAAATCCTTCAATTCTAAATTCAAAATATCAATTCTAGCCACTATTACTCAAACAAGGTATAACTTTCACTTACGGTAAAGTTCATCTTGTTGTGATAGAAATGAACAAGAACAAATAAATTTTCTCAATCACGTGGATAGTTCAATAGTTCAATATGCTCATTAGTACCCGACCCTGAAATGTATATCATCTAAAGCACATTAGCATGGCGTAGTCCTCTGTCTGAACCGGGGTTTGAAATCATCCCAAGATTACAAAGCATTCCAGCCCAAAACAGAGACTACTAAAAGAAGCCCTTAATACCAAAGTCCATTGCAATTTGCTGGTCGGGAACAAAGAAATACTAGAAATAGGACTTTTACTGTGACCACAAAATGGCTCTCAATTAGAAGGTTAAAGGACACAAACATCCCAAAAAAGTTATACGCATGACACAATCCTCAAGTGCAACAACCTGAAACATCTTATAAACAACATCATACAAAGCAACATCACCAGTAACATATACAAACTGAAGTAGACTGAACACCAAAATATCATCCCATCAAGTCCAAAAAACTGAATCAGTCAAACACTTGTGGCTTGAATTGATTTTGCATACAACTGCGGACTGTTGCCGTTTCTTCAGTAGACAATGGTGGTGTCCGACTTATTAGATAACTCCCCATAATTTACCATCCGGAACATACAATCCCTCCATTTCACGTGAGGGAGAATCGCTGGCCTATATGATATGGACTTTCACATGCTGTGATTTCTTTCTATATTCTGTCTCATCTGTCTATTAATCCTTGTGTATGAAATTGTATAAAAATATCATTTTTCTAGGAAGATTATTTCTTAGCCCTTAGATGACTCCGCGATTAGATGTCTAATCTTGAACTATCCATCTTTTCTTGTAAGGTGTGAACTGTATAATTCTTTTTTCTGTTATTTTTCACACACAAAATAATAATAATAATAATAAATTCTTTTCATGTGCACGACCTGAAACATCATTTAAACAAGATTATACAAAGCAACATCACCAATAACATATAAACTGATGTAGTCTAAAAACCCAGATATCATCCTATCAAGTCCAAAAACTGACGCATACAAAAGCTGATTGTTACTGTTGCTTGGCCAAATTGATTCCCATTGATGGCAGCACGAACCCAAGAAGAAGCACCTATTACAAATATCAAGGAAGTCCAAAAAGACAAAGAGGGTGGAGGAAGATAACTGAAGTCATTAGAGTTGTTTCTATAAGCACTGAATTGCAAAAGCATCCATGCCAGAAAATGAGCAAAGAAAGGCTATAAGATGTCCTAACCTTGAACTGTCAATCTTTTCTAGTAATTTGTGATCTGTATAATTCTTCATTTTTTTTTCAACAAAAAATAAATAAATAAAATGTATAGCCATTGTATCAACTGATGAAATATCTGTACAAAGAAGGGGAAGAAACCAAAAGGCCCTTTGAAGAGAGAGGCAAAACTTCAGTACCGTAACCAGACATAAAAGGGGTCTGAACCTTTTTTTTTTTTTTTTTTTTTCCTGGCAATACAAAGCTGAACAAAGACACACATAGATAGAAAACCAGATTACCAAGAGACACCTAGATACAAGGAAGACCAAAGCCAACCTAACAACACAAACCACCCTAAAACAGCAAAACACCAACAAGCCAGCCACTAACTACAGCATAAACCACAAAAACTGAAGGAACAAGAGACCTGAACCTTTCAGACCACAAAGGCCAACAAAAGACTGCCCTTGATACGCAAGTACATCACCAAAGCAACATCACCAATAACATATAAACTGATGTAGTCTAAAAACCAAAACATCATCCTATCAAGTCCAAAAACTAAATTGATTTGCATACAACTGCTGACTGGCCAAATTGATTCCATTTGATATTTTGATGGCAGCGCGAACCCAACAAGAAGCACCTGTTAAAAACATCAAGAAAGTCCAGAAAGAGAAAGGGGGTGAAGGAATAAAAGTGAAGTCGCTAAAGTTGTCTCTATAAACCCTGAATTGTAAAAGCATTCATGCTAGAAAATGAGCAAGGAAAGGCTAAAAGGGTAGTAAGTAAGGAGAGCGCCCCCGCAACCAGTTCCGAGTGCACACCAAAGCATTCCTCAAGTCTGGCTCTTTGGCAATAACTGGGAGATCAGCTTTTCTGTTTTCTGTATAATAAGCTTCGTATGAAGTGGCTACAGATACCGGAATTGCCAAAATCTCACGAGCCATCTTGGACAGAATGGGATACTTGGGGTTTTTAGCTTTCCACCACTTCAACACATTAAAATCCTGGCTCCAAGGCAAGACGGGTTCTTCCAAATAACAATCCAGCTCTGACTTAGGCAGCGGATTATTAGATTCAACGAACTGAGTGTAATCCTGCAACCAAGTAGGATCACCACATGCTCCATCCACACTCCCTGGAAACTCTGATTCCGAGTTAGAAGAAGTTGAATCAATCAAACTTTCAACATCTTGTTTCACATAATCATCATAAAGGCTGTGAATGGCCTCCAAAACAAGTGTAACTTTTGAGTTTCCATCACTTTCGGCAAAATTCAAGGAATAATATTCTATATATTTCAACTTAAAGCGAGGATCCATAACTGAAGCAATTGCCAATACCAAAAACATATCATTAATATACTTCTCAAGTCTATCGAGCATTTTCTTAGCAACATTACTACTGAAGCTATCTGAACTGGTCGACTCTTGAGTCAAGATTGTCCGAAGCTGTTGAAGATTATGGAGATACATGTTAGCAGTCGGATATTTTGTTTCAAACATCATCTTTGCTACATTGTGTGTGCTATCAACCAATTTACAAACACTTTCAACTTTCTTCCATTCATCAGTAGATGGTAAATCATCCTTGCATACATGTGAAAATTCCCCCATTGAGTCTAATTCCAAAGCATTTCTTAGCTTGGAGGCTGTGAGATACCATAAAGGACTTGACTTTGTCCAGTACAGTTCCTGAACCTTATCAATAATCTTAGATATGTCCTTAAATGCATCTTGCACCATTAGGCTTAACATCTCGGCACAACAGTTCACACGAAATAGCTGACCAATAAGTTGGAGTCTCTTCTTTTCCTGAACTTGAGCTTTAACTACCTCAATAACTTCATCATAAGCATCGCTGTCTAACAATGTGAGACTGGAAATCTTGTCCTCTAACTCCCAATCTTTAAGAGACTTCAAAATGGCTGTATCAAGACAACCATAATCCCCATCAAAAATACGCTGGAAACTGAGAACCCACTTTTTCAAGTTCCAACCATCATCTATGAAATTTGCTGCTAGGCTCATAAAGAAGCAGCAGTCACCCTTTCTTGTTTCACAAAACAAAATGTCAGCCGAAAGGCTGATCTGTCCAACCATATTTCTTAAAAAATGTTTAGCCTTGGCTTTCTCTTCCTCATAAATTTTCAAGCAATCACCTTTGACAGCATCAAAATCCATCTGAAGTTGTGGATAAATCTTATTCAGTTCCTTAAGAAGTTCCTTAATAAACCAGGGACCCACCTCTCCGTAGCACATGAACTTTCCAAGATTCCGTAGTGCTTTCTGCAAGTCAATGGTGACATTTCCATCTGACATGAAATCACCACCACCATAACAATCATCACTTTCCCATTCACAATCAGTAAAGCCATCACTCCTTTCGTCATTGTCGGCGTGATCAATTTCACAGTCACATTTCTTACCTGACTTGGTGACATTTCCATCCGACATGAAATCACCACCACCATAACAAGCATCACTTTCCCATTCACAATCAGTAAAGCCATCACTCCTTTCGTCATTGTCAGCGTGATCAATTTCACAGTCACATTTCATACCTATAGAAACACAGATATGTGAAGATAGTTCTCAGAAGGCAAAAGTAAACTGATCGATTGGAACCCCAAGGGGTTGGCCTAGTCGGAAAAGACTTGGACCCTGGTGCCTCGTGAAGCATTAGGTCTCAGGATCGATTCCTGCTAGGTGCAAACAATTTCTTGGAGGGGGTGCGTGTGAGTACCAATTAGGAAAGAAAAAGAAAAAAAAAATAAAAAAATAAACTGATCGATTGGAAATTTTGAGCCACTTAACCAGCTTGCTAATGAGAGGAAACCACATTCATTTTCGCTCTCCAAAAAAATTAACATTTAAATGGATCATCAAAAGTATCTAGATATTTCCAATGAAACTAGTTTATAAGAAGACATTACCACTATCATCACCAACAATGTTTATGCAATTATAATCACTGTCACTCCTTTTTGTATCATCAGCATCATCAGCGTCACGGTCTCGCTTCATATCTAGCAAAAATACAATACTTAACCTACTTAAATGTTGTAATTTAAGGTTATGCATCCAAAGTCCAAACCACAATACAAAAACAAATCTTGAAAGCATTGATAGACACCAACATAAAAGTAATAAGAATCAATACAATGAACAGAAATGATCTAAAATGGTTAGAACAACATGGTTTTATGCGAAATGGTTTGGAAGGCTTTTTGTCAGACAAAGAATAGAACCTATAACTCATTTGTTACAAATGCAAAGTTAAAGAAAGTAGTGTCGATGTTTATCTTTGTTTTGCACTGGAAAATTATGGGACTGGATCAAAGCCATACACATTGGCTGAGTAGGATGGACATGTGGAGATCAGGGATGTAGGCATGCCCAGCTGTGACATAGGATGGTAAAGACAGGTATTTGGATTGGATTTGACTAATATCAGTAAGGTCCAGTTGAAGTTATAGGTCTAATGAACAGTTCAGATTGAATGCAGCAGGGGGGCACATGAACTGGGAGGTCCCCGGTCGCCTCAAAATGGGTCACACGGAAGCAGAATTTCTGTTACATGCTCAAATGTGAGGATCATACTATTGCAGCCAGTGCCACATGCCCAAATTCACTCAAATCGGCTACTCGGAATTCTTTATTTAAAAATTGGACTAAAATGTAGTCATGATAATAGGTTGCATCAATGACCTCCATAGGGCCAAAGTTTTCTTTTCATGAAACCCCTCTTCTATAATTCATCTCTGCAAAACTTTTCCAAGCTTGACCACTTTGACCCTATGGAATGTCATTGATGCAACGTATTATCATGACTATATTTTAGTCCAATTTTAAAATTTCTTTCTGAGCAGGCAGGATTTGAGTGATTTGGTGGTGGTGGGTGTCGTTATTTTAATAAAGTATATCAACAACAACAACAAAAGTTTTTTCCCAATTACAGGGGATCGACTACATGAATTGTATATTTCCATTCCGCTTTATATAAGATCATATCATCGTCATCATCTTTGCCTCAATCCCATATGAATAGGATGTCTACATAAATTCTCTTTCTCCAATCCTCCCTATTACATGTCATTTCACCTGCTATATTTAGCTTTTTAAAATCAATTTAATAACCTCATCCCATTTTATCTTCGGTCGCCCTCTCCATCTCTTACCTTCTATTACAACTAGTCTTCCTTGTTTGACATTTAAGACCATATCCTCGGTCAAAACACGTGCTATCACATCTTTCCTTACTAATTCTACCCATGTTAACTTTGGTCTTCCTCTTCTCCTAGTATTACCCTCAATGTGGACTATGTCACTCTTTCTAACGTGCACACATTTATATTAATAAACTATGTAACAGTCCTTGGCTTTGCTACAAATTACATGCCTGTTTTATGCAAATGTGCCCTGCAAAAGAAATCTGCACTGAACACATTAACTCAATCTCTATCTCCTAAGTACTGTTCCATTTCTGGGGTTTGTGGGAACCCTCTCAACCGCTTTCAAATGATAAAAACCTCACTATAATGGCTAGCCATATATGCCCCACATATATAATAAATGCCTCTGTGGGCCAGAGGTGGGAATCTCTTTGATTTCCTAATCCTAGTTCCAAATGGTCTAAAGATTACTGAATTATCTCATTAATATAAATTTCATTCTCCACAATCACATAAAAAATGAGGCTTATTCATCCACAAAAGTTCTTTTAAGTCTTGTTTAATTCTCTCTTTATCTTCCTTGCAGATTTCCAAGCTAATAAAAAAAATCAAGAGCTCCCCATGATGTTTTTCATAAATAAATAATTAAAAAAAAAGGTGCTTACGGACATCATAAGCTTTCAAATCCCTTGACACTCATTGCAATATCAGCAGTGTGATGGCTTTGCTGCTTCCTTATCATATCCAGGAAACATAATGGAATTGAGAAATCACCATGTCAAGAGTGCGAAAAGATAAACTTGGTCCACTTTAGTTGTCAGGATCATCAAGAGAATAATTCTCTTTTTTCAATTTTCAAATTTATTATCTTGAAAAGCTCACGTATTCTAACGATTTTCATGAAATTGAAGAAAAGGTTTCAGAAAACGCAGTGCTGAACCAAACACACGCCATTCATTTCCCCTTTTTTCTGTCATTTTCTGTTCTTTCTTCATCTTCTATTATTTTAATTTCGTTTCTGCAGACATTTTCTCTGGTGTTTCTGCTTTTCTTACTTCAAGTAGAAACAATGTTTTAGTGCATCAAGAGAGCCCTGAAACAACATCAGCATTCGTTGAAACAACATAACCCTAACCCTAACCCTAAAGAGTAAAAATAGAACCCGAAAAGACTTCTGATGAAGGAAAAACATTTGATAAGCATCAAAATCACAGAAACAGGAAAAATAAAATAAATGAGCACACACACACACACACACACACACACACACACACACACACACACACACATATATATATATATATATTCTTTATAAAAATCGATTCATATAATATAAACAATTAAGCAACCAAAAGAGTTAGATCTAAACCTGGTTAACCGTCGAAATGGTTCAGAGAGAGAGAGTGAGAGAGTCTAGGGTTTTTCCAGTTCTTTGCTTCGTGTTGGTTGCCCTAAATAGGTTTTGAAGACAGTGAGTGGGGATATACACAGAAAGGGGCCTGTTATTTGGGCGGGAAAAATATTGAGGTGAAGATCGCAACCGTCCACGTAGCTCTACATTACATATAGTTGGAATCGGGCCTACTCAATCGACGGTGGATATTTCCCCCTAGCACTCCGTTGACCACGAAGATGAAATGAAAAGATTGAAGCCATCCACCTGGCAACAAGCTGCAGCAACGGTTGTGATTTTTTTAGCAGTGGGAGGTTAAAAACCTCATTGGATTGTATCTCTCGTGGGGATATTTATTTATTTATTTATTATTTTTTTTTTTTTTTGACAAATTAAGGGAGGAGGTCTCTTATATGTGCACATCCACTTGGGCAGCCAAACGCTATACCAAATCAGTTACAAAATATCTAGATGATATCCATCGAACAATATTTATTTGAATCACACAAAAATTTGATTTTTTTTAGCCTTATTCTAATTATGAATCTTGATACATAGGCCCACTAACACATCAATTATATTTATTAAAAAATAAATAAATTCTTTTTGGGACTTTTTCTCTTCCAGAATTTTCAAGTATCTCCAAGTCTTAATTCGATCATAAAAATTCGACTATCAAAAATATGCCACGTCATTATTATTAGATTTTGACATGGAGAGAAAATATTAGAAGGAAACCACATGGAGAGAAAATATTAGAGGGAAACTATGTCCAAAAATTAAAATATATGGGCTTTCACATAATGTGATTATTTCTTTCACTCATCTGTCAATTAATCCTAATGTCTGAAATTGTATAATATTATCATTTTTTTAGGAAGATTATTTCCTATCCCTTAGGTGACTTTCCGCTATAAGACGTCCTAACCTTGAACTATTAATCTTTTCTAGTAATTTGTGATCGGTATAATTTTCGCCATTTTTTTCAACCAAAAATAAATAAATAAATAAAATGTATAGCATTGTATCAACTGATGAAATATCTGTACAAAGAAGGGGAAGAAACTAAAAGGCCCTTTGAAGAGAGAGGCAAAATTCAGTACAGTAACCAGACAGAAGGGGTCTGACCTTTTTTTTTTTTTTTTTTTTTTTTTTTTTTTTTTTTTTTTTTTTTT
>JAOTQH010000044.1:27184-43480 GCA_025631255.1 Cornus kousa
TTTTACCATTTACAATACCAAAAGGGTAGTACAAAACAAAAAATAGAACAAATCAGCATTCAAAAAAAAAAAAAAAATTCCAAAAGTGTCCGTGTCCGTGTCCGCGGAGTGTCCTTGCCGTGTCCGCGGAGTGTCCGAGCTGTGTCCGAAAATTCAAAAAAAATAAAAAATTCCAAACACGTTTTTTGGCGTGTCCGACACGTGTCGGACACGGATTCTTGGGCCATTTTGGAGTGTCCGTGCTTCCTAGTACAAAACAAAATATGGGAGAAAAAACGACCATATAGAAAAGTTCTGCATAAAAAACAATAAACACAGACCTTAATTGTAACATCCTCTAATCCATCAGCAACTATTATTCGAATAGAAGGCGCAACTTTGTCTGAGTTGACAAACCTCTCTTGGACAGCACGCAAAGAGTTCTTAACCAACTCAAAAACCATCAGATGCAAGTGTGTTGGAACGTACCTGTCATTAAAGCAAATAAAGTAAATATAGAACATGAAAGGTAACAAATTCATCTATCACAAAAACTATTTGATATTAGTAACTCGAAGACTTGGCAACATATTGATATTAAAAGGATCCAGCATAAAACTTTGTTTGTTAAAGATGAAGATATAGAAGATGAAATCAAGGCGAAATTTTCAGGGGATTATATTCCTGGTTTGAAGAGATAATGGAAAAAAATTCATCAAACAAATTAAGAGGCAACAAATTAGTTGATCAGGATTAGTAGGAGCAATATCACTTACGGGAATGTAAAATTAGGATCCCCATATATTTTAATATCAGGAGCGCTGCCATACTCTCGAAAACAAATGGAACGGGCATCTTCACTGGCATTTCTTGCTACCTTTACAGGGGACATTTTTGTATGTATATAACCTACGCAGTCTGGAAGGGGATTGGGATCATGCAATGCCACGTGCTGCCCTGAGTTTCACGCAATATTTGAAGTATATAACACATTTATAGTATCCATTTTCAAGGACAAATAAATAGATTCATTTTAAATAATATAAAAAAGGCCAATTATACAAGAAATCAAATTAATAAGCAAGCAAAAGAGAGAGATGGGACTAACCAATAAGCATGCGAATACCAATTCTTGACATGTAAAAGCGATCTAGGAACTGATGAATCTCATCCAGAGACTCATAATCAATCTTCGCATTCAGGCCTTTCTTTAACTGCTGGACCCCCAAAGCCATCATAGGGACAACATTGTTATGTCTAACCTTAATCATCTTAATCATTTTCGTGAATTCCAATTCATCATTTGTATCCTTGATCTCGGGAATAGATCTAAGGTCACGGAAAGAATCCAAATACCAGTCTCGCACCTAAAAGCAAAACATTTAAAAGGAGATTATTGTTTGCCAAAACCATTGAAATCCATTCTTGAACTTACATTGACAAACCACTTACTAATCTAAACAACTGTCTAACAAAGACAAAACTAGCTATGAATTCGGCACTAGACAGACTCATATTCTTACTGCTAACAATTCACTGTCTGATTGCTGACAAAGAGAATATTGCCGGCATGATAACACCTTAAAACTAAAAGGAAAAGCAAAGCCATTTATATATATGAATATTTTTTATGATTGTATAATACTTTTGACTTGGGATAGAATCATAGAAATAGAATACGAGATCTTTTTATGATTATTTTATATTTTGACTTTGTGGAAAGAGAGAGAGAAGAATCCAGAAAGTCACAACATTTTTCTTCCAATGTAAAACATTTTTTACTTGTCAAAAAAATGAAAGTCTCAACATTTTTTTTTTTTTTTGGTAATATGCATAATGGGTTTTATTTTTCAGGCATGTAGAAGATTCCTACAGTGTAGGTCTTAATTTTCTGGCAATCTTGTTGCACAGGTTGCGTGGATTTTGCATGGCATGTATAAATATGATGGTGATTCATTTGATGTAATGCAGATCATTGGGATTGTGAATAAACATCATGTAGAGGAGATATTTGTGTATAAAGGGATCAGACTTTTTCTACACTTTCCAATTACCAAAAGAGGAAAAAACAGAACCAAGTACAGAAAAAGTAAGATCCCTTGTACCACTTACCAAATAATATCCTTCTCTACATGATGTTTTAAACATCACTATGTTTACTCACAATCCCAAAGATCTGCACTACATAAAATGAATCATCATCATGTTTATATATAATGCATGCGAAATATGTGCAACAAGATTGCCTGAAAATTAAGACTCACATAGCAGGAATCTTCTTAAATAATGTATAACAATTGAAAAACAAAACCCATTCACGCTCTCTCTTTCCACAAAGTCAAAAGTATAAAATAATCACCAAAAATATCTTCTCCTATTCTCTATTTCTATTCTATCCCAATTCAAAGTATGAAACAATTATCTAAAACATTTTCTCCTGTTATAATTAATTAATTACAATTCTCACAAAACCCTGAATTATACCCCGTTTCTCAAATTACCCAAAAATAAATAAATAACTAAAATAAACAATTCAAAATTCAAACCCAGAATCTTAACTTAATTAAATAACAATCAACTAAGTACCTTCAAAATAGCAGGCTTTTCTGATAAACCATAAGGCAGGCTCTCAAGCTCAATTGTTTTCCTCGCAATCCTCGTCGGAAGCTCCCTGTGAAGAAACTGAGCTGCAATCAGCAAATTCCTCTCGGTGGGTGAGGACCCAAACTCCATCATGTACCTCAGGCTCACACCCGTCTGCTTCATCGCACCCCATCTCTGCACCTCGTCGATCAAACTCTTCGAGAACGACTCGTACAGCTTCTTCGCCGCCATAGCCCAACTCCAATAAACTCCAACCCTAGAAACAGAGGAGCTCTAACGACGGAGAAATTTGTAGAAGACCCACATGGAAGCGGACTTCACAAAGCGAAGCCGCCCACAGAAAATATTCTAGAGAGAGAAAGATGTGGAGAGAGAAAGAGAGACGAGTAGGCAGAGGTTATGGATTAACATGCTGTGGTTATGACACGTGTGAGGTTCGGCCTGTTGATTCGGGTGTTTCTGGCACCTGTGAAGTGGTGCGGGTGCTTCGGTGTTGGGAAATGTGAAGTGTGGGTGACCGTTAAAGTTGGGATTTTTTTGGGCCTGGGCTTATCAGAGAAAGGACAGACAAAATCACGAGGCCATTACTGGACCACTTATCTTAGTCCACATTATGGGCCCGAAGGCCCACCTAGTACTTCTTTTAGACCCTACCAATACATATTGATTTTATCATATTGGGTTCACATATTTGTGGCTAATCTTGTTGATGTCCCACTTAATTTGGACTTGAGCATCTCTTGCTTCAATATCTGATGTATGGCCTACACAGGTTTTAGAAAGTGATAGCTCTTAATACTTAATTTTGTGTTCTCATTAATTAATTAATTAATTTTTTTTTTTTATAAGATTTATTGCAATATTACATGTATCAAATCGTGGTTTTGCTAAATCAATTCTCCAATTGGTCGGATGAGTTGGGTAGCTCATTTGGTAAAGGCACTCTCCTGAGTCCTTCCCAACCCTTTTGTCATGTGGCCCAATCATAAAATATTTATATTTTGTGTAAACATCCCATATGTTGAAGTGTGACCAATATTATGAGCGTTCGGGCCATATCAGTAATAATATTATCAGTGTGTTCGTTTATTTGGACTTAGGATATATATATGTATATACACACACACATTGAAGTGTGCGGGGACTTGCAGATGAAATGGGGTTTTCATCATTGTTATGAAATGGGCTTTTTATCATTGTTTCACCCTAAAGAGCTGTAGCACAATGACAGGGCATCTATTGAAGGGGGTGGCTTTGAATGCAAACTTCGTTGCTAACTTGTTCCGTCTCTTTCATACCTCATTCGTCTTAATAAACTTGTTAGAGCAACTCCAATGGGCTATTATATGAGTTGTTATTTTTAAAATATAATATGTGAGTTTAAAATACGCTCTTCATTGGCATATCAAATGGACTGTCAAAATATAACTTTAAGAAATGTTGTGTCAAATATAACACAACATATAGCTATTGCAAATATGTTATTGCTCTCTTCCTTCTATCTTCCCTCTTCTCTCTTATCTCTCACACGAGCTGCCAATTTGGTGTTGGACTGTTAATTTGGTGTTATGCTTATGTGCATATATATATGTCAGTTGTACGTGCTTATATATATATATATATATATATATGTATGTTGTAAGCATATATATATATGCATATGTCTGTTGTGTGTGTATATATGTCTGTTGTGCTTGTATACATATATATGAAGTGTTTTTATTTATTTATTTTTAATAAGACAAATAAGCTAAATAAAATACAAACACTCACAATAAAATAAAATAAAAAATAAAAAATAAATGGTCATTGAAAATTGTAGTTGGGAATTGTAGTTGAAAAATAATGGTTGTTGTGTCAAAAAATAACATTTTGGATGAAATGCACCATTAGAGCAGAATTGTTAAAATATAACATTTTGACACTCCTCTCAAAATATAAACTTGGCATGCAAAAATCCAGTTAGCACAAGGCCTCCTCTTCAAAGGAGAGGTCAGATATTCGAGTCTCAGTGAAGACATAAATGTATATAAATGTATATGTTTGCTTAATCCGCCCACCCCCCCAAAAAAAAAAAAAACATGTAACGTTATATTGTATCAATACTAGTTATGTACAAAATCAAAATATATAATCCGTATAAAGGAGACCAAATCATATAAAATTACATATGTTGAAAGTTTATACTAAGATTTTATTGTTACACATCATATCAAATAGACAAATCTATTTCAACCACCACATTAGTTGAATAATGCAGGTTTAACCACTAATGCATTTGGTTACGAGCATACAAAACTTAAACGCATGCATCAATTAAACATTCCTGTTGGCTATCTGCCAAGAAACTTTGAGCTGTGCAGGAGACCAATGATTTCTTCTTGAAAACTTCCCTTTTCCGAGCTACCAAACATCAAACATTCCAGCTAATTGATTCAAATGAATGATTGGATTATCAACATTAATTATAATAACATAATGCAAATTAAGCAAATCTATGCTTGTTGCATATAATCCAATTCCAAGTGTGTTTTTGTATGTTTTTTTCTCGATAAACAAACAAAAATTTTGTTACTATGTCCCATATATTTGATCCTCTTATGTTATTTTATTTTAAAACTTTGGTCTCATTTGCATGTATGTTCTTGAAACATGGGGCATTGAAGTGTCCTTGCAGAGTGGAATAGGGGAGGAATCTCACAGAAAAAACTATTAGATATTTCATATGCATGCAAAGTTTTAATACAATAAAAGGCAATACATGTGCAATGTGTATATAGTTATATATTTAGGATATGTCTATAAAAAGCAATATATTAACTCAATTGACTCTGGTTTGCTAGGGTATGTCTATGTATATGTGTATATAGTTATATATTAATACAAAATGTACTATAAACAACTTGGAATAATGGCAAACTCATTGACTTTGCATACACTTATTTCTTTTTCAAAACTTTTTAAATGGGCTTTTGCCAAGAAATCACTAGTTTGGCAGAATTTCAATAGCTTATATGTTTTCAAGATCTTTGGGGATCTTTTTTTAGTAATGAAAAAGAGATATTTGCTAGGTAAATACATCGTTAATTATATGTTTAATGGGATATGGCATATCTCAATTATTTATCATTATTGTTGTAAAAAAAATTTATTTTATTTTGATAAGCCATTATTATTGTAGTTTAAGCTCTCAGTCTCTCACCATACAAATGCTCATAAAAATAGTTTCTTTTTCTTTTCTTTTTCGTTTTTTTTCTTGGCTAAAAATTCACGCCCGCATGCACCTCTGAGGATTTGAACCTTCGACTTTCTAGTTTGGAAGGTAAGGAAGTATTATTGGACTACATTATTAAACATATAAGCAAAAAGTTGGAAAAAACCTACATATTTCTGACACCATTACTTATGCGACAAATGGTGATTTGCCCCGACCAATTATCCCGAACCGTGTAATAATTTCTCTCAAAAGAGGTGTTGAATTATGTTTTCTTAAATGTGCCATGGGGTGAGTTACCCTCCTAACTTTGGCCATATAACTGCACATCTGTCACACTGCTTCCTTGACCATCCAGCCTCCAACAAAAACTTTTTAGAAAAGGAATATTCACAAAACTCAAACCTCATGGAGGAAGCAAAGTTTAATTTTCATGAATTTCAAATACCCAATAATGAGAGTCTGACAATACATTGTTTTAGGGCTAAATATGGTATCCTGTCTGTTCATTTGATCTGACATTTTTCTTCATCGATTACTTGTCTCCACTGATCATAATTACTACTAACTATTCTTATTTAGATTGATGTTTGACTTAACAAATGAATTTAGAAAACTAACTAAAACCTTAAACAGAAACGTGCCATCTGTGCGTGTGTGTGTCAGTGTCACCTTCAAGAGCCATTCTTTTGAAGTCATTCAAAAGAAAAACAATTGCTATTTTCATGCTTCTCTTTTACTGTATGTTAAGCATTACCTACCACTGACAAATCCATGCCTTCTTATTGTCCCCACCCCACCACCACCAATTCCACACAACCCACAATTCCATGTGCATTGGTGTGTGTTCTCTGCAATTCCCTTCAACTTCTAAAGGAAGTTTCTTTTGTCATCTCTTTTAGTATGGGGTTTTCAAGAGGGTCTTCAGAGATGCACTGATACCCATATGATTCTTCACAACAAAGGGATTGTTTTGATGGTGTTTGAATAAATTCTTCAGTCATCATTTGCGGGTAATATGAGAAACTCTGCACATGCATGTTCTTTCTGTTTATATGTATATGGTCATATTCATATTCATATTCATGTTCATTCAATTTTTCATGGTTTTGATATGAGATGTATGAATGTGTTGTGTTGGTTGTGTTGCTTTGATGTTTTGTTTCTCTTCCAGTTTTATATTGTTATTGATTGGTTTCTGGAAGTTTAGGACCGGCCAAACCTGAAGCAAAAATCTGTGTGTGTGTGTGTGTGTGTTGTGTTTTCCAATTCATATGCCTTGTTGGCTTCATCTTGGGAAAATTGAAAATGATCCATGAATTTTTGTTGTGTTACATGAGTCCTGTACCTTTCACTTTCTCATTTCATTCCAGAATTTTTTTGGGACCAAAGAAAATGCTGAAAATTTGCTAATGTTATTCAGCACCAAAATGCATTTGATCTAAAACTGAATAGGCATTAATACTATATGTAAATGATTGTATTAATGTTTGCTGATGGGAAAGTAAAGAGAAAACAAGAACTTAGGAAAAAACTTCAGAGCAAAGTTAGTTCATGCTTGAACTAATTGAAGAGTCCACAGATATATATGACATATAGGTTATGCACACATAGAACAGCTGTTCTGACTTTTTTTCTTTTTTTTTTTTTCTTCTCGATCTCACAGGCATCCTGACATTGACAAAAATGGTGTTACACCTCGAAACAGAACTATCAAAGAAAACCCTTGTTTTCGATCTTAAGGTGTGGGAATTAATAGGGATCTCTGTGGGGGTATTTACTGTAATTCTCTTAGTATTTTCTTTTTGCCTTGCTTCACGAAAGAAGTCCAGAAGGACTAATGACAAACTTCCTATTAGCCGAATTCCAACTGTGTCGAAGGAAATCAAAGAAATAAGGGTTGATCAAAATTCGGCAAACAACTTTGTTCCTCATGGTAGTGATTTCCTTTTCCTTCTTGAAAAGTTCACTGACAAAGATAAGCTTTTGATGAAGGCAAAGGATGTAGATAGTAGCAGTCCAGGTTCAGATAATCATTTAGAGAAGGACAGTGATGATTCAGGAGAGAAAGAGTGTCCTGGGACAATTAATGTGCGCAAACCTTCTCCTCTGACTGGTTTGCCCGAAATTTCTCATCTTGGTTGGGGTCATTGGTTTACATTGAGGGACTTAGAAATTGCAACAAACAGATTTTCAAAGAAAAATGTTATTGGTGAGGGTGGTTATGGAGTTGTTTACTGGGGTCATCTGATCAATGGGACTCCTGTGGCTGTTAAGAAGCTCCTCAACAACTTGTAAGTTTTCGGACAGAGTGCTATGCGACTCTTGTTTCATCTAATTCCCTTCAGATTATTTACAATTTGCCAGCTTATGTGGTTTTCCGAATATTTTACGTAGAGGACAAGCAGGGAAGGAATTCATGGTAGAAGTTGAGGCTATTGGACATCTCCGACACAAGAACTTAGTTCGACTTCTGGGATACTGCATTGAAGGAACTCATAGGTACCATATTTTCCTTTAAGCTCTTTCTTTTGTTTTTGGTTCATCACAGTACACAATATTTTAGTATTATACACATAAAAATCCCAAGGAATTAAACATTATAGCTCTTTTAATGCAATTCCTATATTTTCACAAAAAAGAAGAAGTATGAATTGGTAATGAATTTTTTTTATCTGATTAACTGCACCATCACTTGAATAAAAACAGTTTCATCCTTGCTAAATGGTATAATGTTTATAGAAAAACAAAGGGTATTAGAATGGCTTCCCTGTTATATACAACTAGATTGATTGCAATATGTTTGCGCAATTACTTGAAATTGCTTATAGAGAAGTTTTTATGTAAATAAAATCTATTGTGATGATAATTTTTGTTACCATGTCATTTAAGTTCTTATAGGGCTTGCACTTTCTTTCTTTTCTATTCTATATTGAATTTCAGGATGTTGGTTTATGAGTATGTCAGCAATGGCAATTTAGAGCAATGGCTTCATGGAGCTATGCGTCAGCACGGATATCTTACTTGGGAGGCACGTATGAAGGTTCTTCTCGGCACTGCTAAGGCGTAAGTACATCCATAGATTAATATGAGTTACACTTGTGATGAATTTTATTTTCCTTTTCACAATTAGTATACTTGTTGCAGGCTTGCCTACTTGCACGAAGCAATTGAGCCAAAAGTGGTGCATCGGGACATCAAGTCAGGCAACATACTGATCAATGATGACTTCGATGCTAAATTATCTGATTTTGGTCTGGCCAAGTTGCTTGGTGCTGGAAAAAGTCATATTACAACTAGAGTTATGGGTACCTTTGGGTGAGTTTTTTTTCACTTCTTTTTGTTTCTTATCATTAATATTTTGAAGCAGATACAGATGCACACAAGTCGGAAAATAATCATCATTTTCTTCTTCTTTTTTGCTGATTTTTAAATTGGACAGATATGTGGCTCCAGAATATGCGAATAGTGGCCTTTTAAATGAGAAAAGCGATGTCTATAGTTTTGGGGTTGTCCTCTTGGAAGCAATTACCGGAAGAGATCCAGTGGACTATGATCGTGCTCCAGATGAGGTATGCAAGAATACAATTTTCTTACCTCAAGAAATTTGTTGAATTTCTCAGCTTTACACTGAATTTTATACTGCTGAGCTATTACAGGAAGATGTTTCAGTTCAAATCACCAATCTAAGTTCATGTGAAATGATACTTGTATATACTATGTGTAATCTATGGGACACAATAAATGTTTTCATTTACATATTGCAACCTTGTGGTGATTAAATCTTTCAAATAGTGGTGTACTTCATCTATGTGCATTCAGTGGTTACTATAAGTCGGGGCTTAGAGTCACATTCGTCGTGGTTTCTGAATTTGGTGGTTCTTGCAGGTAAATCTAGTCGATTGGCTTAAGATGATGGTTGGCACCAGGCACTCAGAAGAAGTGGTTGATCCAACTATTGAGATCAGGCCGTCTACAAGTGACCTTAAACGCACTCTTTTGACTGCTCTGAGATGTGTTGATCCTGATGCTAATAAAAGACCACAGATGAGTCAAGTTGTACGCATGCTTGAATCCAAGGAATATCCCATACCACGAGAGGTTCGATTCTGAGATATAAAATTGAAACTAACATTTGTAATGTGAATTTGCTACAAGAGAAAAAAAATTTAAGTAAAGAAAACATATCAAACTCTTCAAATATCTGCTGCATTAGTGACTCTTCCGCAAACTAGTCTTTTTGGTCAAAACAAGATCCTACTAAACTCAAGAATAATGCATTTAACTATTATGTTTTTTACCCTTTAAAATTTGGAAGTTGAATTTGAAACATGGTGTGAATTGATCAGCCCCCTAAATGTGACACATTTGGAGTTTCAGGATCGAAGACGCCAAAGGAGTCGCACTAGGTCCATAGAAGGTGCAACTCAAAAGGACAACCATGAAACAGATAAAGTGAAAATTCAGAGAAGCACCGGGAGGGGACAAGCAGGCAAGTGATTATAGGATTCAAGTGACATGAGTTGAAATGCCAGTCCCACATTCTTCCCCTCTTCCGATTAAATAAGGAGAGTTCATGACTCTTACCATGAGAGAGCTTTCTTGATAGCATTACCATTTCTGTACCTCGGTTGGGAACAAGAGCAGGAAGTGAGTTACAAAGGAGGGTGGGTTAGAATATTTTTTCTTTTAGTTTCTTTTTCTTATCTCTAGAGTGTGGATAAAAGATTATTTAGCGGCGAAAAATGGCATTAGCATGAAGTACCCCTATAGCTGATGGTGTGTACCGGTCTTTTGTTCTTTAAGCTTTTTTTCTTTTTGGATCATAGGCCTAGGGATGGCTAATGAGTTGTTCCTGATTTGTGATTGCATTTGGAAGAATGATTTCTGTGAATATTCAAAACTTTGGTTGTCAAATTCAAGCCCAATTTTGGGTATTAGTACCAAACTAAATCAATCCAGTTATTGCTTTACTTAAAGAAAAGGTCAAGCCTTTTTGTTAGTGGTTAAGATCACATCTTCTTCTTGTCGAGAAAATAGATAGTCCAAGACCATGTAATCTTGACCAAAATCACAAGAGAAATTATTATATTGTTCGCGACTAAATGGTCACGGCCAATTACAACTTAACATACAAACAAATGTGTCAACTTTATTTAGATCTATGCTTGATGGTGGAGTTGACCAAAACCATGTAAAAATTTATTCAAGCACAAGATGTCACACAATCAACCAAAAGACTGAATAATGCTGATTGATTTAATTGTGTGGCAGCTTGTCATGGCCATGGGACCATTGGTAGCAAATAGTGATTGGTTCCAGATCAATGGCTCAGGACTATGTAATAATTTCTCGTTGCACAGATGCTCTAGTCAGAAACTTACAACCTTTCTGGGCAAGAATTAATCCAGTTATTGCTTGAAGAGAATTAGAAGTTAAGCAAGAATATAATGGGTTCACAATTGACCGGCCCATTTGGATAAAGTATTGGGCCTTAGGCCCAGGTCCATCCATTCAGCTTAAACTTTCAGAACTCAGGCCTTAGCCCACATCTTCTTACATACTACTACAATTGCAGTCTTTATGTACAAACAGACTTGTTACATAATTATCTAAAATTTGACAAGCATTCATGGTATATGTGACTTTTGATCACTGATAATAATCACTTTGCAAAATTGTTATCATAATCACTTTTTCAGTTAGAGATTAGGTAGGACTAATAAATTTGGGACCCATTATAAAGTTCGCAAAAATAAAGGCTAATTAAGGTTGTCCTTGCAAATTTTCATTAACTCACAGTATTAATTGTTTCTTTTTCCAAATATTATATCTATACATATTTCTATATATATATATATAGAGAGAGAGAGAGAGAGAGAGATGCCTTTATTTCTTTGATTCATAATGGCTTTTGGAAAAGAACCGAAAAAAAGGCTGAAATTCCGAAAGAGAGGGACAAAAAAGAGGTGTAAAGGCAGAGAGATAACGGTCAACGTGACGCCAAACAAGGTTTAACGCCAGGTTTGGTGAAATGACGGAATGTGCCATTATGAATTGGCATAATGTCACATATTTGCAGATGGAAATATCTAAATGCCTTTCGTGGGTCCCTTTTAAAGTAGATATGATGTGGGACCACTATTCAATTGGATCCCACGTCAAAGATATTTTCAGAAAGAATAAAAAATAAAAAATAAAAATCAGTTATTATTGAATACGTAAATAAAAAATTATATATTTTTGATATAATTACTAACAACATTGAATGGTGATTGGCTTTAGACCATTTCTCACAAGTAAGATGGGCACTTTTTGTGACTTAATGATATCCGACACGAAGATCATATGTGTCGAAATTCAAACACAACTAAAAATATTTAGAATATTTTCTTTTTAAATTGTATAATGGCAACCACCCAGCATAAATATGTTTGGGACTCTTTCAAAACTTTGACTTATGGTTTTGTAATAACCTTTTTTTTAAAAAAATAAATAAAATAAATATTGTAATTTAATGTAATTTAAAATATACTAGTATGAATTAATTTCAAGGAGTAGGCTATGCAAGGTGTCCTGAAATGTATTCACGTCGTGTTTAAAATATAGTGTATCTAACTAGATCTAGAGTTATTAGAGACTGTTTTTTAAATTCAACAAAAAAAGTGATGTAAGAGCATTTTTAAATTAAACAAAGAGAGTTTTTTCTTTCTTTCTTTCTTCCTTCTTCTATTAATAAACTCAATTATATGTGCCTTGATGAGACTTTTGAGTATGTATATTATATATATATATATATATACACACACATATACGTGTATCAAACACATCAATGGTTAAACAAAAGGATCACCCATATTAGTAATAATCAGGTTTATCTTGTTAAGAGTGGTTGGTTATTAAATGCACCAATCAGAATCTCTTTTTGAATGAGATTTTGGCTCTACTTTGTTGAAAATTTCACCATGTTCCCACTTCACATTCGTGTCTGGACTTACATTAAAAACTATTAGTGACTAAACATTGATAAAGATTCCAAAAGTGCGCGAGTTTTTTTTTTTTAATATGTGGATTGTGGAGTTTTTTATAATTGCTATTGGCTATGTAAGATTTATTATCTTGTAGTAAAATTAAACTAAACATATGGTATAATTAATTTGGACAATACTTACTTGAGGATACTTCACATATTATTGGGATCTGAATCACGGTTTGCAGTATTGGTCGCGGTTGTAGTCGCAGTATCGATCACGGTATAATGGATTTGGACAAAATCAATATAAACTGATCGAACCAACCAGTATAGAACCCTTGAAAAAAGATCGCGTATCGACCGAACTGGTCAGTATAAGACCCTTGAAAAAGGGCTGTGTATCGGTCAATACGGCGAACCATGATCTAGATCATCTACTATCAAGGGATCATATAATCTATCATGTGTCTTAAAATGTTAACGCTTTGAGGCATAATTAGCAATTCGTTAAAATTTATTAAGTCAATATTTGCCTATTCATGGTGGGTGAAGAGAAGGTGATAGTAGATTGAGAGGGTGAAGGAGGGTGACAGTCATCATTAAAAGGTGGGAGTCTGAGAAACAAAAGAATAGAGTGATGGAGATATGGAAGGTTGTAATAAGATCAATTGTTGTGCTTCAAAACCCTAATTTTTAAGCACATGACAAGACTACAGGATCTCCTCCACAAGTGGGGATCCAAATATCTCCGCCATGCTGACGTGATTTTAGTATGATGGGTTTCACATAATATCTAACGGATTGGATCGAATCAGTTCAAACAGCTTTATTCGCTGTATCAAATATGAGTTACTTTTTAATTTGCTTTTTCTTTTCTAACTTTTCCAACTCCTTTAACGTATAAAAATGCCACCCTTTTCCACTTTAAAAACGCTACAATTTGTTATTGAATTTGTTTGTTAACTTTCAAGTACCTATTTTGGAAAATATTTTTAACATTTTCAGGTATTTTGTTGCTTGTAAAATATTTTGTAATATATATATTTTTTCTTTTCTAAATGAAAGTAGATTTCGGAACCATGAAAATAGAACATGCACGTTGGTTTGACTTCCCATTATGTTATAAAAATATATGTTTTATTTCTGCTCACATGTAACCATATTAGTTCTTGTCTCCACCATCATCACTACTATCATATATATATAATCATTTTTCTCATCATTGTAATATATATAGATTGTTTAATTTAAAGGTTAAAAAGACATTTTAAACACACACACTTTAGACATGTATATATTGATTTTGAAAATTAAAAATCGTTCAATGCATAGTCATGTAACCTTTTTATTTGTCTTGGTACACGACAAATAATTTTTTATAAGAAAAGGTTTTCCTACCCGAGTGTCCACTGTGTACTGTGCACTACAATTGGGTGACCCTGTTCTGAGTTTTTGATGTTTGACCACCTCTCTCTCCCATGTGCAGCAGTGGACACCAATGATTTTGTATGGAGTGTGGATCCTTAATTATATTTATTCCTCTCTGTGTATATATATATAATTATATATATAGGCCTATATATATATATATATATATATATATAGGGCAAGTACAGAGAGCAAAAGAAAATTAAAGAGAGAAAATGCTAATTATATGACACCCACCCATGCACTATGTCCATCTCCACAAACAAAGCTCTATTGTCCATACCTTCACATGACCTGCCAACCGCTTGGTCTGGTCTGGGACCGCGTCATATGAACACTTCTTTGAATTTAGATGTGAGCTGTTGAGACTCTAAGCGATCCCAAATCATCGGTAGATCCGAGATATCGTAGTGTACAAGTGTTGAACTGCATGTTATTATGAATAATTCACAATTTCCGTGCATTTCTACCCGTGTAAGGATATGTAGGCTTTCAATTGTGGGCCCACATATGCTCCAAATGATCCTTACTCACCCCCAAACATGTCCTCTACATGAAGGGATGAGGACTAATAATATGGATGGCTTTTGGAAACTATATTCTGAATTTGTATATATATATATATTTTTTAAAATTAAATTAAATTAAATTGTTGCTTGACTATCACAATTTCGCTTTCTTCTTACTTTTGAGAGGTTTGGCAATGAGACAGGGAGATAAGAGAGGTACAATTATGAGAAACAAGTGGGAGGGGCTTCGCTATCCGAGTAGAGAGTACGATAAGCTAGTAGTGGATGCACTATTCATTGATGGAATCTGATAAAATTAAATTCATCCAAGGACAACATTGTCCTCGATTGACCCAAGATCCATAAATGTTTGTCCTGTTGAAGGTTGTGCATTGATAATTAAGAAGAAGAAGAAGAAGAAGAAGAAGGGAAAAATAAAATAAAATAAAATTTGATCAGACTTGTAGGACCTATCCATTCACGGGATAAGTATATATGAAATTAGTTTGGGTTAATTTTGTTCTAAAAAATTGTTTTTTCAACCCCGTTTTTTTGACAAAATTTTGTTAAGGACATTCCATTACAAATGGCAAAAGAAAATATGGGTATGCTTCGTTTGTAACTCTGAAAATAATTTTTAAAAAATAAAAAACAGTTTTGAAAAAATTATAAAAGACTATTATATGAGAACATACATTTTTATAATTGAGTTTTCAGAAAATTAAACCTAGCAAAAAAATTTGTACAATTTTCTGTTTCCGATTACAGAAAACTGTTTCTATAGTTACAAACCAAACAAGCCTAACTATTCCAACTTAGATGAGTTCATAAAAAAGAAATTTTATGTATTTTAATTGTTAATTAAACTTTGCTTATGATTAAACATCATTATTATTATTTTTTTATTAAATTTTATTTTTTATTTTTTATTTTGTAATATCTCCCAATACAAATGGATTAGCAAAAATGCCACGTAACCATCATTATACTTGGTGAAATTTCACAATTGTAGTTTCACAATTGTAGTTCACTATTGTTGAATACTTATCAAGTGCACGTGACTTCGACTATTTCGACGTCTGGAGTAGGAATGACAATTTGCCCCGTGGGGATGGGTACCCGCCCCAACCCGTTCCGTTTATAGTGATTTTGGAAAACTGTTTTAACTTATTTGGGCGGGGATGATTTTTATTAGTTAAAACTCGTGTGGGTTCGAGGTAGGGGTGGCAAATTATGGCACGACACGACAACCCAACACGAACACGACACGAGTTAAAAGGGTTTGGGTTTAGTATAAACAGGTTTGGGTCATAAAAGGGTCGACACGATTAACCCGTTTACTTAACCGTGTCGGGTTAGGGTTAAGGGGTTCAACACGTGTAACCCGTTTATGATCCATTTAACTCAACATGTTATAATCGTGAATATAACCTATGTAATATGTTACCTGTTTAAACCTAATTACTATGGATAATTAAGTCATTTCAACATAAATCTTGTTTATGTCTTACCAATTTTCTTTTATTTTGAATATTTGGGTTAATTATGACAATTTTTTTTCTATTATTTAGTATTTGATTAAATATTAA
>JAOTQH010000044.1:43580-64624 GCA_025631255.1 Cornus kousa
AACAATGCATCATGAAATTTATAAATTTGTATTCTTTGAACAGGACGAGTTTCTTACCCATGTCAAAAAAAAAAAAGCCCGTTTGTCAATCAAGAAATTAAGTGTAGCAAAAGCAAAGAATGAAGTTTTGGTTATTTCTATATGAAAAACTCTACTGAGTCTAGAGTTTTTATTTCATCTTTTCATGAACAACCAAAGCAGTTATCTCAATGAAAACTGAAACTTACAAGGTATACTCTTTCCTCACTTCTCTCCTACTGTTTCTCTGTCTCTCGTGGTTATATCATCATTCTCCTTGAGATATAGTTCAGTCAAAGACTTTGTCTCTATACACCTGCAAATCCATTTGTAATATATATACAAATATATCCCAAACTCAGCCGAACTTGGATTCCAATTGGGTGGATATTGTTTTAACTGCAATCACTTGCTACTCACTTAAAAAGTTGAATATAATCAAATATTTCAATCACACAGCTTCATGTTCTTCCATTTTTGTTTTTCTCTTATTGATTTTGGAAAAATTGCCAGAGGTAGTACCTCAGTCCAAGAGGTGCAAGAGTAACCGTTTAAATGTTAGGCTATCCAACTTCCCCTCTACTTCTCTGTTTAGTTTGAATGAAAAGTATAAATAAAACAAATGAACTGCACTGGAGTTTAATTAATAAAAATAAAATAGTATAAAAAAATTGTGTAAAAATGTATAGATATAGTAAAAATTGCTTACACTTACAATAAAATTATAGATAGGTAGATAGACATAGATATAAATATATATATATATATATATATATAATAAAGTAAATTAAAATCAAATTACAAGCAAAAGGATTATGGATATCATCAGCACGATTATGACAACTCTAGCTGAAAATAGAATGGATGCACTAAAATGTATAAATATTTATTCATTAGAAACAAGAGCAAAAGTCTTCTGCGTATCAAAACAACGTACCACTCAACCCTTATGAACTTCCCAGATATCGTACCACCACCCTTACTTCACGATAACTTAATTATGCTTCAAAGACCCAAACATAAAAAAGAAATATCTGGTTGGTAATCTGCAGTGTGAAGAGCTACCAAAAACTACCAAGAACTAAGTTCGTTTGTACAATAAAGATCTGAATATGAATTAATTGCCTTCAAATCAAACAGAACCAGCACTTCTGCTCTCTGCAGAACCAAAAAGACCGTAAATGGCCTTATGCTTACGAATATGACGAGGGCATTTATAAAGCAGGTCTTTGGCCTCAGAATGTCTGCCTTCGTGAAAGAAAGACCGGAAAACATGAAGGAAAGCTTCAATGGATGGATATTCCTTCGAACTCAATGCCTTCAAGAAGTCCCCCACATCCTCCACTGTCCCAGACTTTGAAATATATTGAACAAAGGGTTCTGGGAAAGGTGGGTAGTTGTGTTTCTTCATTAGATGAAGAAGTTTCATTGCTTCTTCAAGTTTCCTTTCTCCTAAAAGCTTATGGATAAGACTTTTGTATGTAGCTTGCCAAGGTCTTAAACGAGCTTTATTCACCATCTCAACAAGTAATTTGTATGCACCATCTATCCTGTTCCGGCTAAGAAATCCATTTATTAAGATGTCCAAGAGATCAGCATCAGCATCACAATTTTTCTCCATCATCTTTGCAAAACAAATTACTGCCTTATCAACTTCTTCAGCTGCACAAAGCCCTCGTATCAAAATGGTCCAAGTCTTGAGATCAGGAATACATCCGCTTGCTTCCATCTGATCCAGCACCTGACATTCTTCTTCTAGCCTCTTTGCTTTACAAAGTCCATATACCACTTGGCTGTAGGTTATGTTATCAGGTTCATACCCTGCATTTCTCATCGTCTCCACAATTTTCTCCGCTTCATCAAATCTACCCACGCTCGTCAGAGACCTGTGAATCCCATCATAAACAGCCTTAGAGAGGGAATTCCCGGCTGCCTCAAATTTCTTCACAACTCTAAACACCAAATCTAAGTCTGGACTATTACTTCTTGATATGGTCTGCAAAAGCACACTGCAATCCTGAACTGAGGGCTTAAATGGCCCATCCATCATAAGCTCATATAGTTCCACCGCCTCCTTAAACATCTTAAATTTCTGAAAGTGCCTCGAAATCTTTATGTAAGTATCAAGATCCATCTCATGTCCTACACTCTTCATTTCCTTCACCATACTCCAAAACTCCCCAATTGAATCATCCCGACCTAGAACTCTAACAACTGCATTATAAGTAACACTATCATGTTCAAAACCTGAAAGCGAACCGACCCAATTGAAAAAACTTAAAGCTTTTGATGGATATCCTCGAAGCCCCTTCAAAACCCTCAATACAAAATTATCGGACACCGGATTTTTCATCTTCTCCAACTCTTTAACAACCTCATGGTCCCAATCATTCCCAATAACAACTTCAACCACATTCTTCACTACACTATCAATAGCACTTTCATCAACCATCTTATTGTAGAATTGAGTCAAAGCTTTGGCATCGCTTGCCATCTTTGAACTCCGAAAAAACACGAGAATTGTCTTGTACGTTTCTTCATCAATATAAAGCCCTGTATCTTTCATTTTCTTAATTGTGATCCAAAACTGCTTGATTGACTCTTTGCTAGTAAAAATTCTAAGCATTAAGCTAAATACAGAAGAACTGGGTTTAAACCCATTTTTGTCACAGACCCAATTGAAGAAATTCGAAGCCTTTTCTGGGTCTTTATCGAGTCTCTTCAAAATGTATATAACAGTTTCATGGGTCAATGTTGTGGTGGTGTTTGATAACTCAAGGTCCAATTTTTTGGACCAATCATTGACCAATACGAGTTCAACAATAGAGTTTGGATTTGATGAGAAGAACAGCTTTTGATGGAAATACAGAAAATTGAAAGCGTGAGGTTGTTTACAGAGAGAACGAGAGAGAAATGGAGAGAGGTGAGAGAAGTGAGTCACCTGAAAGTAAATCGAGTGGGTTCGAAGCATCCGAGTCGAGTGAAGCGTGTTGGCCAGCTGGAGAGAGCTCAGTATTCTTTTTGCTCGATTCATTGCCGCCATTTTGAGATTCTCAACACTCTCTGAAGTTGCAATTTCGTATAGAAATAAAAGCTTTGAAGTTGCAATTTATTAGGGTTTCGTACTTCAGGCAGAAGAAATATGACCCATATTGATACTAGGGTCGGATTCAGTAACCCAAATGTTGTGGACTCTCTTGCTGGTCTTTTTACAGATGACTAGGGCTTGCTTTGAGAAGCTTGGATAAAATATTTTGGTCTTTGGGCTTGGGCCTTATCACCAGGCTTTTCTTTGGCCTGGTTGTTTATTTTTATTTCTCCCTTTGGGCTTTTTTAACTCATTGGGTCATGCCAGTATCTACACTCGTACTGTACGTTTCCATTTTTATTCAATTGCTTTAATTTCGGAAAGAATTTGAAATACGTTCTTTTCTTTTCTTTTCTTTTCCTTTTTGTCTTTTTCCTTTTAAAAGACATTTTTCTGTATATCTGAATTTGAATAGTTTCGAGTAATAATAGGAAATTTCAATAGTAGGACAAATTCCACTAATCACATAAATCAATTGAAGTTGAAGTTGTCCGACTTGACTTTCGGACTCCAAATACACTTTTTCTATCTCACTATCTCCATTTGAATTCTCTATGTTCAATGTAAACAATACAAATGCTAGCAAACTTATATATAATAAAAACTAGGTAAAAAAACTGCAAGACAAAAATATGTTAAGTTATGCATGAGTTTATTACGAAACTCCTTCCAAGATGGAGGAAGTTTAACAATAATTACTCATACATGGAAGTTTTCATCAAGAGACATTCCAGCAGTCCTAATATCATTTGCTATAAGCTGAAATTCTCTAGCTTGTTCAAAGACTGATTTTCCATCTTCCATCTTGTAGCTTACGTAATTAGAAGCCAAAAACTTCTTAATGATATTATGTATATTTATAGAGTGACACCCTCCGTAATCCCATATATCCATATCCGTCCAATCATATGTCCAAAACAAATTTTCATTTGAGAAATTAAATTTAACATAATTTTCCAACTTGGAAGAATTTCAGGCTTCGTTTTGTTAGATAGAAATAAGCAAGAAAATAAAATATATGGAAAATGAAATAAAAGTGAAGTAAATGAAAAGAAAAGAAAAGTTATTTTCTATCAATGATTTGATTAGCATGAAAATTTATTCAAGAAAATTATATGAAAATATTAGTTTGTTAGTTTGGATAGCATAAAAAAAATAAAAAATTAAAAAATAAATAAAAAAAAAAAAAAAAAAATGATCATGCATACCAAAATTACCCTTATGATTTCAAATACTAAAAAAAAAAATATATATTGTGTTTGATGATGTCTATTTTATCAAAGTTTTAATAAAATGTAGGAATTATTAAATTTGATAATATAATTATTTATATTCATTTATATTGTTTAAATTAAAACAATACTTCAAGACTTCTTAGGTAAAAGTAGAACTAACTATTCATTTAACAGAAATAAGGAAGCTTAAAAATATATATATATATATGTCTCATGGGCTTTCAACCAGAGAACACCAAAAGAGCAAAATATATATTATTCTCTATATATATAATAGAGGTGTGTGTGTGTGTGTATATATATATCAGATACAATGTATATATTTGGAACAAAAAAATAAATGAATAAATAAATCGTCCAAATAGTATTGTAAGAGAACATGTTTAGAGATAAATTGCCTTTTAGAAGTCCACTAAAATATAAATTTATAATAAAATAAAAAATCCATAGGTACATCATTGGTAACATCTCCACTACACAAAAGCAATATGTCTCATATTCATTACAAATTGCTACATAATATAAGTCAAATAAGATAATCGCTTCATTCAAAAGACATCCAACACAAAAACAAAATAAATGTTCACAACTACCAAATAGGTACATCATTGGTAACATCTCCGCAGCATAAAGCAACATGTTACGCTTCCTTCAATATACATCCAAAACAACAAAAATTAAAGTTCACAATTACCAAATACACCACCATAAATAACACCAACTACTACAAGAACACAGGTACAAGAACACACGAGTCGCCCGACCATGAAAACCTGAAAATGTTAGGGACAGAATTTTGTAAATGCTTAGAAATAGAAGAAAAATGGTGGAAACAACCTCGTTCTAAATGGCCTTTTCATCCATAATTAATCTCTCTTCCTTGCTGGGCATATCGACTCCATACATCCTCTTAAATAGTCCACTGATGGGTATATCCCATGTGTTGTCATCATTTACATGTACATGTTGTTGCTCATCAATTGTCTCTATCTCCTTCGGAACAATTTGTTCCCCCTCACATGTGTAAATGGGGGAGACAATATTTTCCTTTATGCATGTGTCTTCATTATTTAGAGGTCCATCTTCTTGCTCACCAATTCTATCCATCTCCTCCTGAAGTAATTGATCCCCCTCACATGTGTCAATCCGGGAGGCAATGTTTTCCTTCGTGCATGTCTCTTCAACATTTAAAGCTGCATCTTGTTCATCACCAATTGTGTCCATCTTCTCCCCAACGAATTGTTCCCCCTCACATGTGTAAATGGGGGAAGTAATGTTTTCTTTCATGTATGTCTCTTTTTCATAGTCCGACGCGTCTTTCCTGTCAAGAAAACCTTCCTCATCCCCATCAGCTATGCCTTCCCCATTCTTCTTACCAAACACTCTTGGTCTTTTTTGTGTACGACGCTGCCTCAACAAAGACTCCAGTCTGTGAAGCTTCTTTTTCGATTTCTTTGCATTCTCCATTATTTCCACCTGAAGATCTTTGATGTAATGCTACATAAAGAGACCATTGTATTAATTTTAAATTGACAACAAAATGTATTAATAGTTCGTTAATAGAATTGAATGTATTTTTACCTCCAACACGGTGTCCGAACTACTATCATTGTAAAACTCAGACTGAGAAGGGGATAACCCATGTCGAGATGGGCTAACATTAGCATTCCTGCAATATGGTGTCGCCCGAATTGTGACCAACTTTTTTTATGTTATTAAAACAAAATTAGTCAATCTTCAATCATGAGCAAATGTCATTGTCATATATTGAACTGTATATTGTACAATTAAATATACATAATGCAAATTGTAGGTACGTGCAAATAAATTAATTTTATTAATACCTGACCGTATCCAAAACCTCCCATCTCATGCTCCCATCTTAATTGTTCACATACAAGCTTTGTGTCGCAAAATCCAAGGCTTTGGGTATATTTCGGGTCAGAATATGGGTATTGCACTTCACATCTCATTAAATAAAGAAGCTAAATTTCATTTAACAAAACATATGACACATGATTAATATTAGCAAATAACGTAAGGCATAAATTGATCTAACTAGTGTAAATATATCTATTAATTTATACCTGTAAGAAAATCATGCATCCAATGTACATTTGCTTCCCATCCCCATCTTCAGCGGTTTTCAACGATTTCACTAAACAATTACGCACATAGGTGCACCAATTGTAAGATGTAATTGCATTCACATCGTCAACAGCTTTCCACAAGCCTACGTGTGCATGATATCGTCCATTTGGAGACAGTACAGCTGCACAAGCAAATACTACAAACGTTCTCTTGAAATCTTTGCCAGCCTCCAAATTCTTTACCCTACCCATCAGTTGGTGCATTTCTTTATCATTGCGATACCCACCTTCGACTACCCAATCAGAATCAATATTTTTACAAATAGGCACTGGGATAATGCCAGCAGGTATTCCAAGAATGGACTAGACATCAATTGCATTAATGGGTAGATGCACATTCTCCTCTTGAAGTTTAATCCGACATTTTTCCCCATCAAAATTTTCTACGAAATAATTGAAGAGTTTAGTTGACAAAAATAAACATTTCAGGTTAAGCATATTGCCAAAACCAATATCCTCAACATTTTTCCTCTTTTCCTCGTTCAGATTGGATACTACTTAAATGAATTTCGACAAAGAGCATCTATGCCACCCAGCTTTTATTTTGAACTCTTCATTCTAAATAAAAAAATTAATTATTATTAAGAATCAGATATTATATGTTTTCAAACAAAGTCACATATCATATACAATATTACCTGATTTTTTTGAATTTTTTTTTTCCCGTCTTCTTACCCATTACAACTCTAAAAGATATGGTGTTTCAATTTCTAATGAGAGGTAAAGATCCAATAATTTTTTTTTGATGGATTGAAATTACTCAACAGTGCCCTGCCTAAAACATTTTTCAATTACTCCAACCCTGAAACACAGTGGAAAGCAAACAAGAAATAAGTTAAGCAGCAAGAATAGATTACAATGTATGGAAATATTACAGTAGAAGTATCCTATATTTTTATAATTTTATATATATAATTTAAAACTTATTAACTGTGTGATTATTGCACGAATTTATAAATACAATTAAAGATATGAATGTGTGCATAAAATATAAACATTGTCATGTTGGTCTCCTACATCGAAATTGAAAGTAAAAGTAAAGCTGAAAGAAAAAATTGTGCTTTTTCCCTCCTTCACCTTTTATTTTGTGTGAATTGTGTGTGCTTCATCTTTGGTATATTGAGAATGGTCCCGTTCTCTCTCTTTCTCTTACTCTGTATATATAAATATATATGTATGTATATAAATCAGAATATAGGTCCTTTATCTTTCACATTCTAATTTCAATTTACAGTTTTGGAGCGCTGGAGGAAATGGTGAAATGTTTAATAATGCTACATAGTACCTGAATGTATTTAATCTAAAACTTATTCAGTATTCATATTCTTAGGTAAATGATTCTGTTTATCATCTGTTGAACTAGAAGCAGAATAAATATAATGCTTGAAGTAGAAGCAGAATACAGATTACACATACATGTGACATAGGAAATGCATATATGGAATTGCTTATCAAGTTATTCTATTTTCCAACTTGCAGGCATCTTGATATTGGAAAAATGGCATCTGATCTTAAAACTGAACTTTCTCAGCGAACAGAGATTTTCAATCTTAAAGTGTGGGTTGTGATAGGGATCTTTGTGGGAGTGTTCATTGTAATTATTCTCTTGGTGCTATCTTTTTGTCTTACTTCACGAAAGAAATCCAGAAGGACTAATGAAAAACTTCCGATTAGCCAAATTCCAACTGTATCTAAAGAGATCAAAGAGATAGGGATTGATCGAAATTCAGCAAACAACTTTGTTCCTCATGATGCAGAATTTCTAGTCCTTCATGACAAGTTCAGTGACAAAGACTCGGATAAGCTTTTGACGCATTTAAGTGCGGAGAAGACAAACAATGCAGATAATAGCAGTCAATCAGGCTCGTTCAGTCATATTGAGAAGGATGGTGATGGGTCACAATCAGGAGAAAAAGGAGCTGCTGGGACCATTAATATGTACAGACCTTCTTCACATCCTATAACTGCCCCTTCTCCTCTATCTGGTCTGCCTGAATTCTCTCACCTCGGTTGGGGTCATTGGTTTACGTTAAGGGATCTAGAAGTAGCAACAAACAGATTTTCAAAGGAAAATGTTATCGGTGAGGGTGGTTATGGTGTTGTTTATCGAGGCCATCTGATCAATGGGAATCCTGTGGCTGTTAAGAAGCTCCTCAACAATCTGTAAGTTTTCAAATGAGCTAGATAACTTCTTATCTTATCAAATACACATCTTTATTTTTGTAGCTAACTAGCTTATGTGATATTACTTATAATTTATATAGAGGACAAGCAGAGAAGGAATTCAGAGTAGAAGTGGAGGCTATCGGTCATGTGCGACATAAGAACTTAGTTCGACTTCTGGGGTACTGTATTGAAGGAACCCACAGGTACCATATTCCTTTAAGCTCTTTCTTTGTTATTTAGGACGACAGACTAGATAGTCTTTTGGTGTAGAGAAAGAAAACCCATATAATAATTTTTACGGCTCTTTTAATGCAGTTTATTTTGTATTTTCATGACAAGTGAAAAATATTAACAATATTTTATGGCCTTTTTTTCATTTTTTGTTTTTGGTGGTGATGCTAATCAATTTATTTTATTTTATTTATTTTTATAAGTAAGATTTCACTGAAGAGCGCCCAAAAAGAGGGATACGACCAAGAACAACTGCACAAGAACTATAGCCTCAAGCTATCCATAAAAGACAAAAGAATCCCTATAGATTTACAATTAGAGCCCTGTACCCAAAAGAATAAAGAACTAAGAATAGAAAATCTAACCACCCCCAAGGAGATTCCAAGACATCAAAGGATCTCCTGTTCCTCTCCTTCTAAAGAGCCCACCACAAGCACAAGGGGCTGTCCTCCACGCATCTCTGACTTGGAGGCGCACACGACAACCTCCCCAAGCATCAATCAAGCTCACTGAGGACTTCGGCATGATCCACTAGATCCCACACAATGCAAATGTCACCCATCCCTAGCTCTAGGGCTGTGCAGTAGCATATGATCCACTTATAACTGACTCCTCAGCCTGCTTGCACATACAACACCAATTGACAATAATCTAGCGTCTCCTTCTCAGATTGTCAATGGTCAAGTTACTTCCCAAAGTCGCTGTCCAACCAACAAAGGCCACTTTTAATGGGGCTCTCGAATGCCAAATTTCTTTCCACAGAAAGAATATCCCCTGGTGCTAAACATATTAGAAATTAGTTAATTGATTAAGAACTTTCTCCACTAGCCTATCATATCCAAATAACTGCACCATTTTTTTTATTAGGATGGCCGATGGGCTTGTACTTTCTAAATGGGCATCCTGTTTACGGAAAACAAAGGTTTACTAGTTATATATCAATTGATTTTACTGTAATAACCTAATGCATTTTCTTCGAATTGACTATATTAGAAGTTTTCATTGGAATTGAATCTATTGAGAAGATATTATTTGTGACCAGATAATTGAACTTTGAAATTGTCTCAGCTTCCTACTAGCATAGGATTTGGATTTATTTCTCTATTTTAATCAAATTTCAGATTGTTGGTTTACGAGTATGTCAACAATGGCAACTTGGAGCAATGGCTTCATGGAGCTATGCGTCAGCATGGATATCTTACTTGGGAGGCCCGCATGAAAGTACTTATTGGCACTGCAAAAGCGTAAGTTCATGCATTCATAGGTTTATATAACTTAGTAACAGTTGCCCTGGCTATATATCTTTTTTTACACTGGATATACTTGCTGCAGACTTGCCTACTTGCATGAAGCAATTGAGCCAAAAGTTGTGCATCGAGACATCAAGTCGAGCAACATACTGATCGATGATGACTTCAATGCTAAAATTTCTGACTTTGGCCTGGCGAAGTTGCTGGGTGCTGGAAAAAGTCATATTACAACTAGAGTTATGGGTACCTTTGGGTGAGTATAATTTTTGCTGGCTATGCTCTAGTTCATTCTGTGTCTCATCCATATTCTTTCATTTTTTATGCTTAAATATTTTTTAAGCAAACTCAAATGGTCAATAATTGTGGACTATAATCATTTTCTTTCCTTTTTTGACTTATTTCTAATTGTACAGATATGTGGCTCCAGAATATGCAAATAGTGGCCTTCTAAATGAGAAGAGTGATGTTTATAGCTTTGGGGTTGTGCTTCTGGAAGCTATTACTGGAAGAGATCCAGTTGATTATGGTCGCCCTGCACCTGAGGTATGCAAGATTATCAATTCCTTTATCATGAGAAAATTGTCGAATTTCCAAAGGCAATTACCCTGGATTTCATGTTGATGAGCTATGATATAGAGATTTTCATTTCAGCTTACCAATTTTAAGTTTACTTAAATTAGTACTTGCGCACATTTGTGTATAATTAGGAAATACATGCATATTATAAATATCATAATTTACATATTGCCAGCTTACGCGATTAAGCTATACAAGTTGTGCTACACAGTGCACAACTACATTTCAGTTGAATTGATTAGTTGGTCGTTGATGTATTTAATGCTCAATAGAAAATTGGCATAATTTGTTCTCTTCCCAGGACTGAATAAACTTAATACAATCTAGTCATTTAAAATGTCTTTATTATACTAATTCTTTCCTAATTTGTTGTTAAATGGATTATGTTTTATTTAGGGAGGTAAAGGAACAAAATTGGTTGCATTCTTGATATAGGAGCAATCTAATGCAATAAAAATCTTAAATATGGATAACTTACAAGTACATTTCTTGGAGTAGTGAAAAGGTATCAGACAAGACCAAATTTCCTGTTTTTTGAGCTCAATTGATTAACTAAAATACAGGTGTTTCATTCTCCAAAAGAATTGTGTTAACCTTCGGGTATGAATTCCGTATAGGAGTATTGTTGTTTGAAGAAGCTGTCTTCCATGAAATTATCCCTCCCTCGTTATGAAATTATTTCTTTGATTAAAACTCCACCAGAAACTGATATCATTGATCCTGTTGACCAAATGAAAACCACTTGCAATCTGGGTAACTTTCATATTTATTTGCCCATTTATCTTCAGAACACATTCCCCTTTAAGAAAGTGTTTGAAATGGCATCATGCGGTGTCCAGATTTCTGAATTTTGTGACTCTTGCAGGTAAATCTGGTTGATTGGCTCAAGATGATGGTTGGCAGCAGGCGCTCGGAAGAAGTTGTTGATCCAACTATTGAGATGAAGCCATCTACAAGTGCCCTTAAACGAGCTCTATTAACTGCTTTGAGGTGTGTTGATCCAGATGCTGACAAGAGACCAAAGATGGGTCAGGTTGTACGCATGCTTGAATCAGAGGAATATCCCTTACCACGAGAGGTTCGACTCTGAAATTTAAAATTCATAACACCACCATTTCTGACGTTATATTATTACGAGAAGAATCTTTTATATAGAGAAGATATGAAACCTGTGGCATTTCAGATATTGTGCTGAAATAACTTAAAGTTTTCATCAAAATAAAGTCCATATAAATTCATTATTCAATAAGTACGCACTTCGCTATAAAATGCTTCTTCCTATGTTTTAATTTTCCAAAATTTTTTGAACTTTGTTTTGCAACACGGTTTTATTTAATCAAACCCCCCTCAGCCTGTAACACATTTGAGCTCTCAGGATCGAAGACGACGGAGAAGTCAGACTGTGACCACAGACGGTGAATCGCAGAGGGAGATTTCTGACACAGATGGGGGTGACAATCCAGACCCAAGGTCAGAGAGTAGAATCAACCACGGGGTGTGAACAAACGGGCAAGTAATTGAATGTATTTGAGCAATGTTAGCTAAAGGGTCATTCCTCCCCTTCGATCTTTTCAAGTTTCGTGGATCTGCATTTTGGATGAAGAGGCCGGAACTGAGCTATAAAGGCGTAGCATATTTTTGTCTTTTGGTTTTTTATTTCCTACCTGTAGATGTCGAGGAGAGTATTATTTTGTGCATGAAAATGGAATTATCATGAAATACCTGTACAACTAGTTCTTGTACATATTGTCAATTTTTATTTTTCCCCCCATTTTTCTTTCATTTTTTTTTTTTTTTTCTTTTTTCTTTTTTCTTTTTGTGTTGTAAAACTTTTTTGTTCATAGGAGGATTATTAATGAGTTGCTGTGAAGAACAGCATAAAATCAAAGGATATGATTTTGTGAGTGCATTGAAGAAAATTACTTTCAGCTCATTGAAAATTGAGAGTGTACCCCCCAATCTGAGTATCCAAAACTTGGGAAAGACTTTATTCCAGAAATTCAGGCTCCCTCAGCAGTTGAAATTATAGGTTCCTGTTCCGGTTTTCTTTCACATTTCACAGTTGTATGACTCAGTTCTTGAAATTTTATTAAAAAATAAAATTACAAAAAAAAAATGTTAGAAAGTCTAAAAAAAGTTGGGTCTTTAAGAAAATAAACGAAATTTAAAAACGACCATTAGTCCAGTTGATATAAGGGAGGTGAAGGGTATGAACCCCACAGTAGGCATTTGTGCTGTAGCCAGGGTTTCCTAGGATGCATAAGCATTTTCTGTTACAACGGAAGATTTGTCAAATTTGTGTTTGCAAGTATGGTCTGGAGTTGTGGTTACATTGGCTGCTAGGAGTGCTCCAATTGTGGGCATCTGACCAGCCTAATGTCATTCTGGCATGCAAGGCAAATTTTAACAAATTATTAACTTTATACCAGGAGCATGAGAGAGAGGCAGAGAGAGAGTCCAGAAATAATACATTAACACACACACACAACACACAATCATGAAAATAAAGATGCAGTAATTATTATGGAGACACCAAATTCACCCAAGATCAGAATCAGCTGGGCATGTCCATACTTTATAATTATATATAATTCTCACTTGCTATTAGGGTTAAGAAAAATCTTTCAAGACCATAAAATAGTCAAAGAATACAAGGCTGTTGTAAGCAAATCAAAACCTTAAATACAAGCCAAATGAAAAAACTGCCGTGCCATTCACGGTGCTTCTGAACAAAGATTCTATCCATTACACAAGAAATTCCATTAAGTTCTCTGATGACTTGAGGGCATCGAGTAAACGATACCTGATCTACAACCACCTATCATAAAACAAATCTTTATGACATATTTGGCAAGAGAGACTTGATCAAAGAGGGGAAAATCACAAGTTTGGTGTTTCACTGGGAGGTCCAGCTCGAGCATTCAACAGAGGTTGGAGAGCTTTTACGACAATGCTCATGTTTGGCCGGAAATCAGCTTCGTATTGCACACACAAGGCAGCAACGGCAGCCATCTGTTTCCAGCACACGACAATAACAAAGAAATCAAGAGTAAAATCTCAGTTCAGAAATTCGTCAGAAATTAAAAGTTCTAATTCAATTGATTATTCATCAGAGGGACAGACAGTAGTGCTTCAATATGAAGATGGCAATACTGAATATCACTGCCCACTGCCCACTGCCCATCAACTAATAATAGAAAAGAAAAAGAGAGACCACAATGTAATCAAGCACCACATCCAAATTACCTTTGCGACTGCCTTGGGAGGGTATTCCCCTCCTAGTCTAGTGTCGACACACTGCTTCACCTTATCTTCACTGAGTTTTGGTGTAGCCTAAAATGATTCAGGTGTGAAAGAATCAGTTTGGATTGAAAATAATAAGAAAATATTAATCAACTGAAAGTTCGAAATGAAGCATGCAAGCATTAACACCAGTTACCAAAAAAAAATATTAATTAAATAAACTAGGGTAAAGTGAGTACCCATGTCACAAGACTCTGTTGTCCACGTGGCAATGTATGGTCAACAGGTTTACGCCCAGTCAAGAGCTCTAAGAGGACGACTCCGAAGCTGTAAACATCACTCTTTGAACTAAGCTGCCCAGTCATTGCATATCTGCCAACCAACATCAGAAAACATAAACCATTATGAATTTGCTAAGGTGCCAACTTCATGATAATATGAAGAAAGACAAATGAGGGTTGAGGATAAAGTAAATTGTACTTCATAGTAGAAAATGTTATGTTATCAGATGGGGTAGACCAACTGTCAACTAAAAGTATAGATGAGCTCATGGCAAAGGTGCTAACCAAATTGCATGCATTTGGTGGAGTGAGTTGATTCTCAACCACCACCCAACCGCTCCCCCCCCCCCCCAAAAAAAAAAAAAAGAAAAGAAAAAAGAGAGCATCTATTTCAAAGCAAAACAAGAGCTTACTCTGGAGCATGATAACCAAATGTTCCAAGAACACGAGTGGAATGAAGACGTGCAGCCATATCAGGGGCTTGATTTGACAAATCGAAATCCGCAATCTTAGCAACATCATCATCAAAAAGCAAAACATTGCTCGACTTAATGTCACGATGGATAATATGAGGTCGTGCCTTTTCATGTAAATATTCAAGTCCTTTTGCAGCACCAACAGCAATTTTAACCCTTTGTGCCCATGATAGAACTGGACCTGGCTGTGCCCCTTTGACACCTTTTCGTCCTACATCCGCAAATTGAAGAACATTACTCATACATCAAGGAAGCGAGAATACCTAATAGTCTAATATTCAAAAACAAGCAGCCTGCTGATATAATGGAACAAAAATAAATAATAAGAAAATATCAGCAAGCCGTCATATTTCAACTACAGTTTCATTAATTGACATTGATACATGTGAAGATGCTTAGGAGACAGGATTAAAAAGAAATGATGCGCTTCCTTATTTCCAAGCCAAAAGTTAATTGCTGCTAAAAAAAACAATATATAATCAAACAGAGGGGGCAAGAAGCTGCCAGCTAGCTCCGAAGTCTTCTAATAGAATCCAACCCCCATATGAGTTGGAAGGTCCAAGAAAAGGGCCTTGTCATGTAGCCCAGCTATTTGCCACACACACACACAAAAAGTAAATAAAATGAAAAAATGGAATGAAACTGGAACAGAAGTGGCAACATTGACTTCAAGGAACTATCTCCACAAAACAAAAGAGGGTTGCAATGCTTTTGCATTTTGGATATCTTAAAAAGTATCTTTCAGGTAATACTAGGACATATTTAAGAGAGCAATTGTATTGCGGCAAGAATCAAGAGGCTGCCGTCACTATCTATTCTCAAAGTTGTGAAAACTAACCAGGACATGCTAAAGCCTAAAGGTATAACATTCGCCCAAACATAAACCTTCATCACTTGAAAACACCAAAAAGTACATTCAGCAGTGATTCCAAATTCCAAAGTCGGAAGACCAATTTGAATCAGTCTATATTACCAGTACTAGCAAGGAACAAGATTCAGCTTGACATAGGAAATACTCTTAACAGTACTAACCATGAAGAATATCATGAAGGGATCCATTTGAAGCATACTCATAGGCAAGGACACGGAGACCACCGTCTACACAATAACCAAGTAGCTCGACAACATTTTCATGTTTTAGCCTCGATACCATAGAAATCTGTAAAGTCACGAATGAACTGATGAAAATTTTGAATAGAAAAAGTAACATATGATGTAGCTTTTAGTGAAACATAACATGCTGCACTAGGTCCAACCTGTCCCAAGAATTCTTGGTCTGGTTGCTTACTGGAGTCCAACTTTTTTATAGCTGCAGCCTGTCCGCTTCTCAGAAGACCATGGTATACTCTTCCATATGAGCCCTCACCAATTAAAGCCTTTGTGCCAAAATTTTCCGTGATATCCTTCAATTCATCCACTGGAATAGCAGGGACAGCAATAGGCTGAATATCTACAGTTTGCGTGTCCTTTGGTGTAGCTTCTGTGGCACGATAACCACCATTATTTCCTACATGATGAACTTCCCCTCAGTTTCATATTCATAAAATCAGTAGACTTAAAAGTACAGCAAATAAAAAATAAAAAAAGTGAGAGAATGAAATAGTAGTGCAAGATGCATACGCATGATGACTTTGATTGCATCACATGTTGATGCAGGCAACCGAAAAAAAAAAAGAAGAACATGTAACATAAACCAAACATTGATACTTGTACAAACAAATCAACATAAGATAAATTATCAAAAAGAACATGTTCAACTTTCTACCTAGTAGGGGTAGGAAAAAACACAACAGCATTATAACTCTCTCCAAATTTAGTCAACAAACATTTTCACCAAGCCAAGTAATCAAAATATGAACATTGTAATTCATCTAAAAACAAAATTCACCTGCTGCATTATTCGCCATGAATGGTCCATTATCAGTAGCTTTTTGCATATCATCTTCTGCACAACAGCCAAAGCAGCTCATGATTCCTTTTCTTCAAATGAACAAGCTGGTGAGCTAGAAAATGCCTTCCGCTGAAAATGTAAAGAAATATCAATTCTTGAAAAACAATTTGACGGGAAGATAGTGGAGGTGATACGGGGCAAGTACAATGAGCAAAAAGACCACATTCCACATCAGTATTAGAATGCATTCCTTTATGGTATAGACATTTTTTTTTTGCCTTTTCTGTTTTACTTTTTCTAATAAATTTAAACATTAAACATAAAAGCAGATTTCAAACACATATTCCATGATCACCAGATGATATGAAGGCAAATCCAGTTGCACTTGCAGCCATATCTAAAGGACACTTTTTGTTACACTAGGCCAGGACAGCAGACATTGTGAGCACATAAGAAATAAGACACGGTGCAAGTTACATTTTGATAGACATAATAAGATAAAGAGAGGCTGAGAGGGAATAACATACTAAAATTGATTTAATGTGTTGTTCTGTAACCAAGAAGACATGCATTTTGATTACATAATTGCTCTCAACGATGCTGCAATTATGGATATAAGATGAAGCTAAAATTGCAATTAAAGTGATATGCTATAACTATAAGCCTTGTACCTTTGACATCATACTAAAAGTAAGGGTAAGAAAAAATAATCAACATAGTTACTATCTCCATTAAACACATGTATATCACCTGCCATTTTCCTAGTGATCACAATGATCAGCGCAATATCAGACTCGACAAAAACCCATAAAGATGATGATCAAAATCTTTCTAAATTACTAGTCAATATATCTGATGAACTCCAAGAATAGGACAATCCAATTCCATTTTCCTCATATGCTACTCTTGCCCACTATCCAGTAGGCTTCTTTGTTTCTCTCTTCAATCAAAGAATAAAATTCGAAAGTTCAACATTTGCTGCTCTAAGAATGTAAATCCATGAATTACAACATCAGAGAAAGTAAAGTTTGAATTTTATTTTATTTTATTTTATTTTTAATTTAACTTCTTCCAGTTTATGAGCGAGAATAAAAATAAAGGGACAAAATTAAGAATTTATTACTACCCTTTGCAGTGATTGCTGTCCATAAAAGTCAATTTAACGAAACATTATCTCAGCGTACAGTGATTATGTGAATGAAAGGAATCATAATTCAGTTCCGGTTACCCATTTGATCCAGTTCACCCAGTCCAAATCAAAATCCAAAAAACCAACAAAATATCACCCGATCAAGCAAAACCGTTACTTATCAATTGAAACATCAAAAAGAATCAACATCAATTTTCAATTCTAGAGACTAATCGGTGAAAATAGTAGTGAAACCCATGAAAATCCAGTCCTGAGAGCAAATCAACAAAGAAGCAAAAGTATGAAGTCAAAAAAATTTAGGGTTTGCGGTCAAATCAAAGAAGTTGGCATAACTTTGGGGAAAGAGAAACTCACCTTGTCTCGTCTGTGTCTGAATATGTAACTGTTTGTCTATCAAATACAGAGGATCTAAAGACCAGAGAGCAAAGATATTTTAGAAAAACACGAGGAACTAATATAAATAGACATATATGCAGATATACTTATATAGTTGGTCTGTCTCAGTCAATCTTTGACTTGTATGCTCAAGGGATCGCACCTTACTTTTTACCAAGCGGAAATTTCTCTTTAATTTCTTATTACCATATTTTTATACGGGTTTTGAAATGAGATGGGTCGTGCCAAGGGTGTACAAACCGGTTAAACTGATCGGATCAAACCGGACGAAAAGATCTAGTTTGATTTTTTTTACTTTTTTTGATTTGGTTACTGTTTTTAAAATATAGAATCATTTATAAACAGTTGGATTACAATTTAAAGTTTTACACTATCAGATTAAGTTGAACAATTTAATAAATTATATATACATTTAATTATTTATATATTTTGTATTATAAATAATAGGATAATAAGAGTAGCGTTTAACTACTCAACTATATATCATGATATATAATAAAAAATTATATTATATGTAATATATATGTTTAATTATATATATATATATATATAATAGATTAAATTCTATAAAAAAAACTAAAATAGTGGAACGGACCGTTAAGAATGGTTTGGTTCTAAAAAAATTTTAAATAGGTCCAATCTGAATCATGTGCACCCCTAGTTATGGTAAACTTATTTTCAGTGAGTTGAAAGTTTTGAGTTTAAAATCTGAAATAATTTTTTTTTATAGGTAGGTAAGAATAAATGTGACCTTTCAAACTTTTTTATAAGTAAGACTTGGGAGATGTTAATACTCTGACTTAAAACAGAATCTGACGGGTTATTATAAAATTTTTAACTTAAATAAACATCATTACTACTCCCATTTGTTTCCATAAAATACATCAATTTCCCTTTCTTTATCTTCTCAGTTTTCTATAATTCATTTCCTTATCTTTTCAGTTTTTCATAATTCATTTCCTTATCTTTTCAATTTTTCATAACTGTATCATTTTTTTTTTTTTTTTTGTTCACAACTTTCATGGTAGTTAAATATAAGAATTTGATTAGTACAAAATCTAGAACAAAAACTCCAATATTTTATATTTCTTCAATGCTTTATAATTTTTCTTTAAATTCCTCTCTTTGTTTTTGTTTATGGACATGGATCATTAGTTTTGAACATTATAGCAATGAACAAATCCCTATCTTATTATATATAAGAGATGCAATCTTAAGTATACCTTAGTAATCAAGATGCAATGTGATATATATATATAAAACACATATATAATTTGATATACATAGTAATTGAATATTTAATCGCCAACAAAGATACTATATTTAGATGAAATCTAAAAAATGGACTACAACTTTCCAAATAATTAATTATATTTTAAAATGATCCTATTATATTTAACACATAAGTAGCCACATAAACTCGGTGAAATAGTAAGTTTTTATTTATCGGAGTAAATAACAGTACTTTTTTTGAAATATCAAATTTTCTTTATCAAATTTTCTTTACAAAATATTTTCCAAGTGAAATTTTTTCTCTACAATTATTTCGCAATGTACATAACACTTTTCGTGCTTTTACCAATAATTTTGTAATTTTCTTATTGAAAAATTCAATTGAATGTAAATATGGCAAAAGTGAAGTGTCCATACATAGTAGGTGGCTTTTTTTTTTCTTTTGTTTTTTTTTGGGAGTGTCCATACATATCTTTACCTACCTATAAATATATATATATATATATATATATATATATATAGGATTTCTGTGACACTTCAATTTCTTGGTATTTCTACTATGCTACGTGGATATATATATATAGCATAATTTTTTAGTCACCTAACAATTTTTATTATTATTATTTTTGGTACTTGTTCACATCAAACAACAAAAGTTTGATACATTTGATCTGTTAAATGAGTTTCTTTCAAGTTATAATTACAAAAGACATTGCTTCAAATGCTAGGATTAAAGAATGTCAACGCCATGTTATTTTTTCCGTATCATTTTTCCCACCCGATTTTCACATGCTACTAATTGGACCATTCTCAAGGCTGGTGCAGTGTGAACAATTTGGTTATTGGAGGTTTAAAAAATAAAAAAACTCCACTAAGATAATACCGGATATGTGTATATATATGTATGTATACATGCAAGGCTGGTGCAGTGTGAACAATTTGGTTATTGGAGGTTTAAAAAAACAAAAAAAAACTACACTAAGATAATACGGAGTATTATATATATATATATATATGTATGTATGTATGTATGCATGCCAGGCTGGTGCAGTCTGAACAATTTGGTTATTGGAGGTTTAAAAAATAAAAAACTCCACTAAGATAATACGGAGTACTATATATATATATATGTATGTATGTATATGTGTGTCTATATATTATATATATATACGTATGTATGTATATGTGTGTCTATATATATATATATATATATATGTACATGTATATGAGTTTTTTTTATTTTGCATGGTCTGCTGCAAATGGGATTCCCCTTCTTAGATTACTTTTTTCCTAGTGGAAAGGATTTAAAAAATGATGTACCAAGTCACAGGCTGGTGACCTAACTCTGATACATGGCATTGCTGGACTTTGCTTGCCTATGTGATTATCATACTTGGCATTGCTCTCACTATGATTACTCCGCATTAACCTTTAATTATTACATGAAGATTGGTTTTTACTTTTTTTTTTTCCCACTAAAATAATATTCTCTTCATCCTCTTATTTAGGAAAATGATATCCAAAAAACAGTTTAGGCCGACTCCATGGGACTGTTTCACAATTATCTCAAATATGCATTAAAGTTAGGGATAATTACATATAAGTGGGTGTAGGGCAAAATATTTACCAAAAGGTGAAGTCAAAGTCCCATATTTCTCTA
>JAOTQH010000044.1:73810-86147 GCA_025631255.1 Cornus kousa
CTCCTATAATAATATGTTTTGTTTCATTCATCATTAATTGTGCTTTTCTGCCTTTTCAACTGGCAAGTAGTACCGAAATTTATCATGGCATAGAAGAATTTGTTTTGGGTAGGTAGCCTAGAAGAAACTGAGCAGCAGGGAAGATGCAGTGCCTAATAATTTTGTTTCTTATTTTTTATTTTTTATTTTTTATTTTATTTTTTTTGGCGTGCTGCTGTAAGTTTATATCTTTTTTGTGCTTGGTTTATTTATTTTTTTATTTTTTTAAGAATTGCGATACAGAGTTACGGGCTGTTTCCCTCTCTCTTGACAATGAAACTTATTCCCATTGTCCCACTGGCCTACCTTCACTCCTGTTGTTTTATTTTGAAGTCATATATATAATATTCAGAGTTTGCCTTGATTTGGTACCGCCCTCGTGGCCTGCACCAAAACGTGCTTTAAATCAACTGCTGTGCTTCCCGGGATTAATGCAATGAGGATGACATCACCCCCTCACATAAAGGAGCTGAGACTAGTTATCTTTTTCCTATTTGGAATTGTGGATATACACCCCTCTGCAAAGAAGTCATTAATGCTTGAAGGTGACCAAATGGTAGCTCGATTTTGGAATTTGGCATTATGTTTAACAGCAGGGTGGCTGAGAACCGAGAAGGTGACCATATATGGTAAGAAACAGATGAGCTTCATCTTTTTTGTTTCTAGACAGGCTCTGAAACTTGATGTTCAGTGTAGCTAATTCAAGTTACCATGAGATCAATGAATCAATTCAGGAAACAAATCTCACTTATTGTGATAAAAAACATAGTAGCTTTCATAAATCACATCTGAAGTCGAGATTATTTACATGCCACAACAAATTCAATAAGCTAAGACTTCCGTAGCGCTTAGATCTTATAGATACATCTCTCACAGCTCAACATATGAATTGTTCGAATCTGACTGCAAGCAAACAAAAGAAAAGGGAATATATATATATATATATATATATCAAAATGAGCCTCAAGGTCTGTCTACCCTCCAGGGGCTCCAAACTCGATGCTTTCCCATCTCTTTTATGAATGCCAGGGGAAAGTTGAGCTTCAACCAAAATGAGCCTCAAGGTCTTTCATCTTCATCCTGTCAGCCGTTCATCGATCTCAACTGCTCCCTTGCCTGATTTTTCTTTCTATATCATCATGTCCGTCCATTTTCATCACGTGAATGGCTGCCATGAATTTTACGGTACTGAGCCAGTTCATCATTTACCCGCAAAAGCTGATTTCCTGAACGTGACAACCTCCTGCTGAGATCGGCATTGGTAGGCCTCAAAATGCTGCTGTTCACCTGTTAGGACCAAGAAAACTTTGACACATAAGAAACAGAAAACTAACATTGGAGATTTTAGGGCAGGGGAGGGGAGGTTCAACGAATTACTTCACCTGCTTTTGAACTCGTGGTTGGACATTTTGGGCTCCAATTAGTTTTCTGACCATATCATCCAGTTCTGCAATTTTTCGATTCAAATTGGTGTTGTCCTTCTGTAGAAAAAAAAAGGTAGCAGCAGTGTACTTTAAAGGAACCCTCTTGATGGGAAAATTGAAAAGTCGAGAATTAAGATATCTGAGTGTTGGAAGGATTAATGTGCCTAAGAACATATTCACACCTTCAACATTTCATTTTGTGCAGTGAGCAACTGATCCCGCTCGTTTAGTTGTTCAACAGTCATCTGGACACACAGTATTTCTTGTCCTCTTTTATTTACTTCTGAAATGCATCTATTGAACAAGAAATCCATGCAGGACCAAAAAACTATTAGATATAGACGCAAGATATACGGTGAGGATCAATGAGGACAAATTATATAATCTATATGACGTTAAATGTGTCTAGAAAATCCAATGAATATATTGAGTGCATATACCATATTTGGTATAAGACTGCCAGCAAGTTATTTCTGCAACAGATTATCAATAAATTTCATTTGATATTACTAATAAGAGATATTTTAGGTGGAGCATTTCAAAAGATGGTTTGTTAGGAAAAGTACACCTAAAGGGGGTGAATAGATCTTGAAAACTAAATAATGAACTTTTAACCGATTTTTAACTTCCAACTATATCAAGTAACTGAAATTCAAATATTAATGAATGAGCATATAATAAAAGGTAAGAGTGGAAATAAAAACAAATAAATAAAGCATAAAATCATCCACACATGAACACCAATTTTATGTGGAAACCGCAAATCCCAAGACCTAGTACAGGCAGATCAAATAGTAAATTAAAAAAAACCTAACATATTTAACTGAATGAATGCGTGAATATGAACTGTAATTTGGTGAGTGCACAATTTGAGAGTTGAATTTACCTTTTTGCCCTAGTTGAACATCAAATTTTCTGATATGCCCTTATTGACACAGGTAATTCAAGTTCCTAAACTAACTCATAAAACATAAGTAAAAACTAAAAATCAAGATTACAGACTGTTTTGCACGAAATTTACTAATCAAAATCCTATTGACCTGACTCCAATATTACATAAATTGCTATTCCTCTACTTTTCCATTAATTTGTGTTATCAATACTGTCATCAAATTTGGAAAATCTCAACCTAATTTACAATTCCAATTTTGAATTCACTTAGCACCTAATTACAAGGATGAAACAGACTGAAACACATTCAGTTGTGGAATTTGGTGAAAAGGACTCACCTCTCTCGTTCTTCGATTAAATCGCTAATCTGCCTCCTTAGATTCAGAATTTCTTGCTCCTAGTTCAATAAATACGAAGAAAAAAAAATAAAAATAAAAATAAAATAAATAAATAAAAAAAGGCCTTAATGCAATAAACTTGCCAAAAAAAAAAAGTTAAATCAGTAAGTGTTATATCAAAGGTCTGTCAATACCATTTCAGCAGACTTCTGTGTTTGTTCCTGTGCCCCTTCTACAAATCTTTGAAGCTGATACTGGTCTATCAAATTCTAGGATGTGCCAAAAGAAAAATGCACACAAATAAATAAGAAATTGCAGTTCAAAAGAATCTTGTTTTTGAGATACTATTTTAAACCTTACTGCATAGTTTGTCATGTCCATCTTGACACCAAGTAAATCCCGAATGACATCATGGGTCATGCTTTCTGCTGCAGCCAGTCTAGTGGTCAGCATATAAACCTGATGCACTATGGATTGTCAGTATGTTGTACAATAGACACAACAACCAGTGAAAGTATTTAGATACCATTGTTTTAAGGGTAGAAAGAGCGAGAGAGAGAGAATTATGATACATGAGAGAAGATCATGAGAAGCAATTAAACAAATATGGAAAAGGTCAAGAATTTTGTTCAGTAAGAGAAAGTAAGTCATCTTCATCCCTGCCAAAATAATATGGCAAACGCAATAGGGCCCTCAGATTACTCCAGACAGGAAATTAAGTGAGGTAGGCTACTTTACCTCTTTTTGTTGACCAGCTGCCAAGGCTTCTAGCTCTTCTATCCGAAGCCTAGCCAATGACAATTCCTGATCCTTCTCCAAATTCATTTGCTGAACCAAACTTGCAATGCATCTGAATGGGGAGCTAGAACCCCTGGTTCTCATTGAGCTTTTCTCTGTTTTATCTAATGCTGGTGTTGTTGATGTTAAAGTTGATGGATTTGTCTTTACTTCACGAACCATTGCCTCCAAGGACTTGTACTGTCCAAAGGGAATGGATCAAATGCAGTAGCATAACATAAAATATTAGGCATACTGGTTGCTAATGAAAGGGAATATTGGAAGCCAACCAATTAATTACACCCATTGTTCAACGTGACCAAGGACTTAAAGGGTTACGTTGAACATAAGGCCCACCATGAGTAGCATTCAACTAGAAGCTTATATACCAAAACAAATAATTTCGGATCTTGCTGACTATAAATTTTAGAAAATTAGTGGTTCACCATGATTTTATGATCAGCGAAAGCTACTCATCTCAAGACCTTTTGTAGTCCAACTAAAAGGGTGCATCTAAACAGATCATTCTTACATACTGATTCATAAGGATTCACATCACAAATCGGTTAGAGAAACAAATTATGAGACATTGTACCTTCTGTTGGTACTGTGATGCCTGCGCTTCAGCATGCAATACAAGTTCAGAGATGTACTCCTTGCATTGTTTCATCTACAGAAGATAAACAACAATTTATGGTTCAAACAGAGAAATAGCAGTTGATGAAAGTAATTCTATAACAAGAAAATTTGCTCCACCTCTTTTGTGTGTTCTGCTCTTTCTTCTTCAAGAACTCTTATCCGATTATGTGCCTCATGAAGTTCCAGGGCTCTATTATGCAGCTGCCTGCAATAGAATCATTTAATTAATTACAAATAAAAATAATAGTTACAAGTATTAACTAATATTTAGTACAAAGAGAGCAGGTGGACCCTCAACCTTGGAGGTTGATCTTCTGGTAGTTCGACATTGTAGTTCTCCGGATTTTCAGTAAAGTTTTCAACTGTCAACATTCTCCTTCTCAGGTCTTGAAGTTCTAGTTCCAATGAATCTCTTATAAATTGATGTCTTTCTACCTCGCCTTCCATTTCAGACACCTGACACACCCCCACACCAAACCGGAAAATAAAAATAAAAATAAAAAAGAGACAAACATAAAATGATCTGAAATAAGTAAACATGAAATTCAGACGCTCAACAGAAGTCATATATGGTCCATATTATGCAAAAATTCAGTACCTGAAAATAAAAAATATAAACTTATTGACGCTGTTATTTCCATCAATATCTGTAAATCCCACATTTAAAGGAATATAATAGCAACTAACCTTTTTCTCCAATACATTTATGGTGAATTCAAGCTCTTCAACAGAATGTTCTAAAATCTTAACCTCCTCTTCCTTTTGTTCAGCATACATTTTACTTGCCTCTGACTCCTAGAAGAAGATTTCCAAGTTTCACATACAAAAGATCCAGCAGTTATCTAGAATTATAACAGTTCTTTATATGTACATACCTGGCGGGATTCAACAGCAATAGCTTCATTTTCATCAGCTAATGCATATGCTATACAGAGCTTATCTTGAAGGGAGCCAACTTGTTCACGAAGTTGGTCTCTCTCACTGGTGACCCTTTTCAAATCATTCTCAATTTCTTCAATTGAAGAGAGTATGTTTTTTTCTGCTGAAGAAGTCATACGGACAATCTCTTTCTCTAAACTTTTGACTGCCTCACATTTCTCTTCCAGTTGCTCTTCAGCTTCTGATTTGCTGATATAAATATCCTTTAACAGCACTCTCAACTCAGTATTTTGGTCTGACAAGATATCTAATGTTCTTCTAGCCTCCTCAAGATCAAAATTTGAGATAGACAGAGCAGTTTCAGCATCAGCCAAGCGACCTTCAAGTTTTCTATGCCGAGCCAACATGTCATCAAACTGACTGATTTTTGTATCGAGCTCATGCCGAACTTGGCCCAAAGCCATCAACTTTTCAGTTCCATCTTGGATGTCCTTTTTGCTGGAGGATGATTCTTGCAGTAAGCTAAAATCAAAGAGCAAACCTTTCAATATAACATCTTTCCGTTTTATTTCCTTCTTTAGTATTAAATTTTCATATATCAGATTATCACAGGCAGACTCTTTCTCCTCCAATCTTGTGGCAACTGGAATTTGCTCTCCTTCCTCTTTGCCCTTTGCACCATTAATCACAGTATCATCTTTGACGTCATTCGTGCTAGAAGTTGATTCTTGCGACAAGCTAAAAGCAGAAGGCAACCTTTTCAATGGAACTTCTTTCCATTCTAATTCTTTCTCAAGTAACAAATTTTCATATATTGGATTATCACACTCTTTCTCTTCCAATCTTGAGGGAACTGGACTTTCATCTCCTACCACTTTGGCCTTCACTCCATCAATCACACTGTCATTTTTTACACTATTGTTCGTTACCAAATAGCCTTTGTGGAGTATGGATTGACGATGACTGAGATCTACATTGACACTTGGGAGCTTTCGGATAAAATTTTCAATGTGGCACTGGAAAAGCACCAAAGAAGCAAATCCTTTTTCCATTGTCTCAGTAAAAATATCTTCCAGCGATGACCTTGAGTTGCAAATGCAGTGCAGCATATCCTGTACCATTGCTAAGGCATCAGAATAAATTGTCTTGAACATTTGCTCCACATCTCTTTGAGTCTCCAGAAAAAACCCTTCAAACAAAGACATCAAGTTCGCTATTTCAAGGAAAGTGTAATTGATTTGATCCCACAGCAGTGCATTTTCTCCATCCTTCAAACGAATTGAGGATCTAAGTTGTTCGATTTCTTCAAATAAGCTTGCTTTCTCCACCATCAATTCCTCACCTGCTCGTTTCCACATGCTAGTCAATTGTTTTGCGTTTTCATTTGCTTTCAGCAACGAATTTAGCATAAAATCAGCTTCCTTCATAGTTGCATGAGCCTCCTCAATTTTCGTGAAGAAGCTATTGGCTCGACTAGTGTTCCCATCAACAATTAACTGCACATAACAACTACTTATATGAGTGATCATTCTTTCTTCTGAAAAAAATAAAAATAAAAAATGGTTCTGAAACGGTACAAGTAACAACTACGCCATTAAAAACTAATTGTGTTAATAGTTTCAGCCAGAATATTTCAAGTGCGAGTTTGATATGAACGTTTACCTCTTTCGTATTATGACAGCTTGCTTCATCCTCGTGCATCATCAGGTCAACAGGTTGAAGAGTTTTCTCCGATATTTTGAGCTGATTAAGCCTGTTCTTAAAAATATTTTGCTCACTCTTATTCACAAATGTACGTGATCCTGGTAAACATGCACCTTCTTTGTAAGACCAATCTTCAATTTCTTTCTCATCAAAAAGCACAGCAAACGAGACATTTAATTTATCGAAAGCATCGTTTGCCATCTTAAGTTCCTCCTTCAAATGCATTATGCTTGTTTCATTATGAATCGATGTATTGATGAACCTTTTCGAATTTCCAGATTCTTGCCTATTAGAATACAAATTTGAGTCCCTTTCAAACTCTAGATCTGAAGTTTCAGGGTGTCCAGAACAGCAAGAGGATGAAAATTCATCAAATCTGTCTTCCAAATCAACACTTTCAACTGAAAGATTAGAGCCACAATTAGAGCAATCGGCAGACCTTTCATCTACTTCAACTAAATCTTCAGCTGTGTCCTGGCAGCCATACCTATTCAGTGTTTTGCGAATGCAAACATTTATAACATTAAGTCTGCCATTTGTTTCAGCAAGTTGATCCCTTATTTGATTCAGCATGTAACACTGGTTTTCATGCTTTGGGAACTTATCTTCACCTTCCAATGATAGAACACAAACTTGAAATTTTCTTTGATTCTCTCTGAACTCCACAAAGTTATTCCTCATCTCATGAATATCATTCAACAAATCATGAACCAACTCCCTGAATAAAGAAAAAGCTTCATGAATGTCAGTTTGGAGAGCAGATAAAGATGTAAATGTATCAGTACAAGATGCATTAATAATATTCTCAGTCTCCAACATTCCCAGCCTTGCTAAGGCAACTTTAATTCCGTTATCTTCAGTTAACAAGGCATTAGCATTAGCTTTTATCTCAGATATATTGTCGCTTCCCACTTCAGAGGGAACAGCCATTTTTGACATGGGAATATATCCTTCACCGTCGTTTCTGAGAGCAGCCTTGGGACATTCTGATAGCCTTCTAACTACTAGGAGTGCAGCATCAGCACGTTTTTCGGCTTCAGTGATCTGATCCTCTCCCCACTTCAGTCTATTCTCTAGCAACTCCATCATGTTGATCTTCTCATTCAACAGTGTAGTAAACTGAATCGCTGCTTTGGTGCTTGCATAATTTTCTAGCTGCTGACCTTCAGTTAAAGCAATTGTTGCTCCCTTCAAAGAATTTAACTTCAGCTCCATTTCCACTACCACCTTTTGCGCATCTTCCAAACTCTTTTGTAGTAGCAGAATTGTTTCTTCCTTCTCAATACAAAGTTTAGCAGCCCTCTCAACATGTTCACCAATCCAGACATTAACATGAGGAAATGAAGAAACAATACTTTGTATATGACTGGAGGCATCTCTAAGAGATTTAGAACCATCTATAAGGAAGCTTGTTAGATCCAAAGTTGCTCTTTCCCACTCCACACACAATGTCTTCATTTCCTCCTCTTTAGCAGCTATTGTGTTTCTCAATGTAATATTATCTTCAGCCATGTAACATAATCTCCCCTGAAGTTCTGATTGGAGAGCAGCAACCTCTTCCTCCAAATGAATAATTGTTTTAGTTGTTTCCATCTCAACTTCCTCATGAACTAATTCAACTTGCTGTTTCTGAGATAACTGTGATGCCTTATCCACTTGATATTGGAAATTAAGCAATTGAGCCTCCTCAAGTTCCTTAGTCATCCTATCAAACTTGGCTTGCAAAACCATTGTGCTGGTATTTTTGCTACTCCCTCTCACCAAGGTCTGGCTCTGATTTTGTAAGTCACGCGTTTCTGTGAAGTGCCTTTCAAGTTTAAGCACAGATTCTCTCCCTATCTTGTCTTTGTCACATAAGATTCCCATGTATCTTTGATTCTTCTCCTGCATAAACTCCAGCTCTTCAATTAGGCGGACCTGCTCAGATTCCAATGCTTCAATCAAGAATCTTGCATCTATCAGCTCTTTCTGAATGCCACTAGACTGTATAATTAAGGCATCACCCTTCTTCTGCTCATTTATATGCTGTAGAACCTCATCCTCTGGCTGGTTATAGGATGCCATCTCATCTCCTGAATCACTTCTCATTGATACGGTTTCAGCCTGCAAAATAGGTAGCTATTCAACCACAGAAATAATCCCAAAATTTTGAAAAAAAGAAAAGAAAAGAGAAGAAATTAAAATCGACCCATAACATCTGTCCTGATTTCCCACCTACAACTAGATATTTGACTTGTCAACATATTTTTGGGTGTCCAAAAGAAAGTAATCTTGTTGCTCATAAGAGTACCGATAAACAAATCCATGGAACTTATAAAATCTTTTGTGACAAAACCTAGTGTTTGAAAGAAAAGCTCATGGCTGTACATGTGTGTGGGTGCGCACAAATATGCATACATCTATAGGAAATTACAAGCACAAGTATGCTGAACATGAGAATGCTAGAATATAAATGTGGTAATCTAAATATGCTCAACTAAACTCAGCAGTCTTTTCCCAACTATTTGGGGCGAGCTAACTAAATTCTATTTGGTGATTCAACTCCATGATCTCCATCTATGTCATATCCTCAATTATATAATTTGCTATCATATCTTTCCTAACTGTGTAATCCTATGTAAGTTTTGGTCCTCCCCTTCTCCTCGCTTTTCCCTCAGCAAGGACCATGTCGGTCTTCCTTAATGGTACTGTTATTAAGTGTCACTGTACATGGTCAACCATCCTAATCGATTTTCCCTTGTATAATCTCCAATTGGTGCTACTCCAACAATCTCACCAATGTTTTCATTTCTAGTTTTATACTTTCTGTCTTACCAAGCATCCATCTTAACATTGACATTTTCAATATACTCATTTTATACATATATTGTTTCTTAGCTGCATAATATCCTGTACTTTGAAGTATGCCTGATCTAATAGCTATTTTCTAGAATTTCTTTTAAGGTATGCGTTGATCGCACATTCACACTATATGTCAGAAGCATCCTCTATTTCACCCAGTCTGCTTTAGTTCCAAAAATAACATCTTCTCCGATTTCCCCTCTTTGTGCATAAACGAGCCTAACATCTCCGGTTTCCATATATTCAGTTTTAGTCCAAAATATCTAAAACCCTTTCGATTCTAGAGCTTCTCTTCAAACTCTAATTAGTTAGCATTTATACATGTCCTAGCTTTGTCTATTCAATCAACATCGTTACCATCCCTGAATATGATTTGTTATTTCATTCATAACTAAGACAAAATATATGGGTTTAATGCTGATCCTTAATGTACACCTATACTAATTGGAAATTAACTTGTTCCTCTCACAATTGTTTTTTCTAACGCCACAATTGTATAGTTTTCAATTTTTACCATTTTCCATTTTCTGGAATTTTTTGAGGGCATTTTAGTCTTTTCTTGTTTTGTGTACCGGACACCGTGGGGTGTGCCGGGTGTGTCTGAGAGTTGGTTGGGACATTTCATTGAGTTCAGGACCTTCTGAAATGCAATGGTTGCCATTTCGGCATTTTTCCCTTTTTCGGGCCTGGAAGTCCCGGATGGGACCCGCTATCAGAAATGTCGTGTACGGGAGTTGTGTCATGGGTCCATTGCATTTCATGCATTTTTATTTTGTGCATAATTCCATGGTGGTAAGTTTAATTGTATGATTGTAATATAATTAGAGCATATACATATGTTTTGTGGTGGAAAAATAAAGTCAAAAGATTTTTTTTAGTGGTGGGACCCACCACTTTCCCTTTTAATGGCCATAAAGCCATTTAGGCCTCATTTCTCTCTCTCCCGTCAGATTTCTCACCCCCTCTCTTATCTCATTTTTTTCTTTTTCTTTTCTACTCAACTTTCAAACCTTGATTACTCTCCACTCGTTAGGAGTTGGTTGGTGTCGTTTGCGACAAATTGGAGAGCTCGTTGAGATCTACGTTTTGATAGAAGCGAATCATAATTCTAGCCTAACTAGGGATTTCAAAGATTGGGCTTGGAATTGGGGCTTTTGCTTCAAATTGACGTAGACTTTGTCTAATTGTCGATTTCCTTGGATTTAGTAGCTAATTAGATGTTTTTCCCCTCCTTTAGCATGTCAATTTGATATTAATTGAGTAATGCAAATTCTATGGTTTTGGTTTATGCTTGAGTTTTGCCAATTGATGGGTTTGATGGAATTAAGTGTTTATTTTGTGTATGAATTTTAAATGATATACTAAAAAGTAACTATGTGGTGGATCATATCTATTACTCCTAGTATGGTTGTTTTTATGTATGTTGAAGCATGCTAAAGATGTAAATTATTTTGTTGGGGCCATGAAATTGTTTATTGCATAACGAAGGCATGTTGAGAACTGAATGATTGAAATTAAAATATTCCATATGCATCGCATGAGGGTTTTGATGGGCATAAGAGAGGTGAGGGTGTAGATGAGATGTGTGGATGTGTGAGAGTGGGGAAATGAGGTGTGGATATACAATGGCATGGACGGGATGTGTGAATAAGTGAGGGTATGGTGTGACGTGCGGTTGCATTGACATTTTATGCATTGCATTGTATGTGATGGTGATGAGGATTACTTGAAAATTTAAGTGTCGTATGTGAAATCCCTCGTATGACCCCTACTCCTTTTTCCTATTCATTGTGTGTAAGGCATTGGATTACTTACTTTGTTTGAGGAGATGCCACTTAGGCAATCTCTACTGAGCCGTTATGCTCACTCCTCTACATTTTTCAGGGCTCAGGAAAGAAGTGGCAGATGACAGCCCACCACAAGCTTGAAGGGGGGAATAGACGTTCATTTTGCTATCTTTTGTGTGTTTTTGAGGCCATTCTTTGTAAAGCATCATATTTCTAATGGAGTAAGTTGTATAACATGGCCTTGTAATGTGACTATGATTATTGACACTATTTTGATGTAAATTTGATTAATGTAAAGACTATGAATTATTTCTTAGTGGGGAAAACAATGTAGTATTGTATCAAATTTTTGATGTATAGAACCTTGGTATGTAGTCTCATCATTTGTAGTGTTTTTAAAGCAGGTGTAGTTCAGATAGCAAAGTTTCCATACAAGCCATTTTCCAATTTCCTCATTCTCAGCACTTCTAGTAGCAGGAATCTAGCTTGTAGAGCCATTCGGTCGACCGAAATGGGCACTTTAGTCGACCGAAATGGGCACTTCGGTGGACTGATCCTTCCAGTAGTCTCAAGACATTTTTAGTTCACAACCGGCCGACCGAAATGACTACTTCGGTCGACCGGTACAAGCATAGTTGTCAAAGGCGTTCCGGGAGCTCACCTCGGGCGCCGGGCGCATCAAGGCGCAGCCTTGGCGCCTTACATGTGCCCAGGCGAGGCTCTTTGCATAGGCACACACCTATTTGCTAAAGGCAATAGGCCCAAGGCGTATGTGGGGCACGCCAGTTTTAAGGGCTTTGTTTTTTTGTTGTTTAAAGAGTTGTGACTTTTCCTTGTTGGTTTGACTTTTCATATAATTGGTATGCATATGTTTTAGTGGTGGACCCTACCACTTATTATAAGTTATGTAAAGCCAAAAGGTAAATCAAACAAGGGCTCTGCTCCTTCTTCTTTTTTTTTTTTGTTTTTTCTTTTTCTTTTTTTTTCAATGGTGCGTGGTCTTTATGTCTCTTATAAA
>JAOTQH010000044.1:86247-98028 GCA_025631255.1 Cornus kousa
ACATGCTCTGCTCCTTATTCTTTTTTTTTTTTTTTTTTTTTTTTTTTTTTTTTTTCAATGCTGCGTCTTCTTTATTCTTTTTTTTTTGATAAGTACTGCTTCTTTATTCTTCTCTGCTGCATTTGTTAAGTGGTGGACCCTACTACTTATTATAAGTTATATAAAGACAAAAGAATTGGCTCAAACACGCTGCTTCTTTTCTCTTCTACGGAATATGTTAAGTGGTGGACCCTACCACTTTTTTTCTTTGTTATTTTCTACTGCTGCTTCTTTTCTCTTCTCTCTCCATTTCTTCAGTCTTTTTCCTCCTGTTCTCACTTCTCTCTCTATTGCTTCTTATTCTTTTTTCTTTTTTTTCCCTGCTTTGTGCTCTACTGCTTATTGCTTTAATAATTATTCCACACTAATTAGCACAATGCATTTTTTTTTTTTTTACTATGAAAAATGAAAATGCCTGCTATGTTAACTATTAAAATGTTTGTTATTTTTTCTTTTGCCATTTTTTTATTTTTTTTCTCAACTTGCGCCTCAATCCAGTCGGGCGCGCGCCTTGCCTTGCGCCTCAGGCTCCTCTAATAACTATGGGTACAGGGGAGTTCACTTCTGTCTACCGAACTGTTGCAGCTTGGTTTACCTTGCTCTTTTCTCCGGTACAATCCACCTAAAGTCTTGGGAAGTTGCATAGAGCCTTCGTGAAGCATATTTATGGCTTAAGAATGATGTTTTGACACTGGGCATGACGAGATTGACTTAGGTGACCTCGGGATCAGGTAAGGACTTGATTAATGGTTCGGACCTACGAGTTCAGGTCGTTACAACAATTCTGAAATACATGTCCTTTAACATGTTGAGAACACCTTTCTTTTCTCAAACTATATCTCTAGGGCTCACAGGGTTTCTCTAAATATTCTAAACCTACAATAACCGTTTTTATTCTCTCTATATCTTCCGAGTGGATTATTAAACACTACAATTTCACATTTTATAATGTTCAATGAATCTCTCCCAAAGTTTCAAAGCATGACTTATCAATTTAATACCACAATAATTTGTATAACTTGGAATATCCCCATTATTTTTATAGAAACTGAAATACCTCACACCACTCATAAATTATTTTTTGTTGTTATTATCTTATTGAATAACTTTATTAGTTAAGACAAACCATCATCATCTAAACACTTCCAAGTCTCAATAGGAATATAATCTGGTCCTAAACCTTTCTTGCTTTCATCTTACTAAGGGCCTGTTTGGTACGCATTTTGTTTTTGCATTTTTCTTTTAACTCGAAATAAAACAAGTGTTCTGTTGTATGGTGTTTTGAATGGTAATCAAAAGCATGTTTGGTAATGCCTATTTGTTGCCAAAAATTTTGGAAGCAAAAACATAAAAACATGTTTGGTAAAACAATGTCTCAAGTTTAAAAAACATAATGGCTACATTACCCGTTGCTACAGTGCGAAAATATGTAAAAACACCAAATTGTTGTTTCGACTTTTGGCCACTATTCACGAAACATTTTGGCACTGTACAAAACAAAATAGTTTTTACCAAATGCATTTTTTCCAATGTTCATTACTACAGTACCCGACAAAAATAAAAACACTAAAAACAAAACGGGCACCAACAGACCCTAAATGTATTTGTTACCTCACACACCTTGATCCTACAAAAAAGTGTGTTATCTCCAATCCCCTTAGACTACCATATCCTTCAAAATCTAAGACTCATACTCGATTTTCATTTAACTTCTCAATGTAACTTTTCCACATTTTTTAGTTTCAACTTCTTTTTTCACTAGGACCCATAGGTCCTCACTTTTGATATACTTAGGCTCATTTTGTTTCACCGTAAAATATTTTTTGGAAATCAATTTCCTCATTTTCCAGAGTTTGAAAGACTCCAAGGTTAGGAAATTATTTTCCATGTAAATCATTTTACCCCCAAATGATTGAAAATGATTTACCAAAAAAGTTTTCATAAGTCATTTTCCACAGGCTACTTTAGGTCATCTAACCATCCGTATACTTGTTGAACCCCTATGTCCCTCTAACAATTAATCTTTTTCAGTTCTCCCAATCTAAAAATCTAATCTTTAGTCATCTCTCTCTATATGTATACATAGAGTGAGAGGAGAGAGAAAGAGGTACACAAATTTGGGTTAAGAGCATGTTCTAGAGAGAGAAAGTAACAAGAAGGAGAGGGAGGAATGGTTTAGCATAGAGAGAGAGAGAGAGAGAGAGAGAGAGAGTAACGAGGAGAGGGGGGGATGGTTTAAGGGGTACTATTCCCTGTTGGTGAGGAACACTGAAGAAAGAGAGAGAGAGAGTTAATTGTGGGTATTATTCCCTATTGGTGAGTAACACTAAAGAAAGAGAGTTAATTGTGCACAAAAGCTAATCTAGAAAATATTTTATGGACCGTTGCCAAACACCGGGAAAAAAAAAAAAAAACATTTTACATGAAAATGTTTTGTTAAAATATTTTACAAGGAAAACATTTTATGTCCAAACAAATGAAGCCTTAATATTATTCAAATCTCTACTTTTCCCCTACCTTAACTTAGCAAGTCTATATCATTATTCTCCAGATCCTTCGTATCTAATTTACAATAAATTTCATCATATACTCTATACTTAACTTCTCCCACTACTTTTTTAAAACTCTTTCTTTGCATATTTATATTTGTCAAAGGTTTTTTCATTTTTAGTTATTTTTGCCAACATTTTTTATGATAATGACCTTCTTCTTTCTAATTCTCCAATAACCTTTTTACCATTCATTTTTAATTTCTTGCCATTCTATTCAAAATTATATTACTTTCATCTTCTAAATTCCATATCCTTGCGTTTAGGATGTTGTTGATTTTAGCATCCTATTCCCATAACCATGAGTTGTTCAAGTAAAAAATAATCAAAGACAACTTGAAGTTAGGAAATGGATCATAATATCAAAGCTAAAGATTTATTTTTCTGCAATGCAAGCCATGATAAATAAATTGCTCCCTGGCAGGTACTGTATTTTCTCACCGTTGAATATTTATCTGTTTGTTTGAACTTTTCTGGATCCCTGGTTGAGAAATCTTTAACCTGCGAAGAATATAATATAGGTAAACCACCAAAGGACAAAGATTAACTCATTTTAAGAACCTCATCTACAAGGACTTGATAAGTATCCTCACAGAACCAAAAGCAGCTTGGTACTTCACACATCTATTCAGTTCCCTCCGTAATCTATCAATTTCCCTGCAAACATAAAACATACATTGGATAAGATAGAAAGAAGCGACTGCGAAATCTTTCATTGCCAGCATCCAATATCATATTGCTTCAGTTTCAAGTTCAACTCTATAGAATCAAAAATAGAAACTGGTAAATAGCATAGCTTTGCACCTGCTCATTTATAGCTCAACAAATTTTTTTTTTTCTTGGATAAGTAATAATGTATTAGAAAGTGTTCAAAAGGGGAACGCATCCCAGAAACTACACAAAGGCCAGGGCCAAAAAGGACCCTAAGGACCAAAGAAACCCAAATAAATCAACTATCGCCTCTATATATTTACAATTTCTCCCCATAACCCAACTAAAAAGAGAGCTAAGTAGCTAACAATAAGAAATTTAACAACCCCAACAGAAGATTCCTCTCCATCTAAGGATCTTCTATTCCACTCCTTCCAAAGACACCACCAAACACAAAAGGGCGCCACCCTCCAAAAATCACACCATGGGATCCCACATGAGACCCTCTCCAAGCATCAAACAATCCCCTCTAAGATCGAGGCATTTATAGCTAAACAAATTAAAAGGGGAAATATATGATAGCATGTCCAGATGGGCAGACCAAACTGAACAATGTCCATTTTTATTGCAGTATTGATGTATTTGATGCCTATTAAAATGACAGCATAGAGATTGGAGATTACTAATGTAGACAAACTGACATAAGTGATCGCTCACATAAATACCAAGGGTTCATTCAAAATTTGGATGTTTTAGTCCATTAATTGAAAGGAATAACCATGTTTCCAAAACGATGAAGATAATGAAACAATTTTATAGAATATATCAATAAAAAAGGAAAGCTAAGGAAGGCATCGAAAAACAATGACGGATGCGTTTTATGACGCACCCCTCCTCTCTCCTTCACCCATGAGTTTACTGGCAAAATGTAAATAGAGTATTGGGTTAAGCATCGGCAAAAATATGCTAAAGACAATGGAAATTGATTAAACAGCAGTTACTTTATCAGTTCGGAATTCATTTTCCTGCAAACTTCCAATTCCTTCACGGCATCATTATCCTGCATCATTTTTTTTGGGAGATTTAGATATTAAAGATGGGAAACTTTTAAAATCCTACAAACAGTCTTGACCAGAAATTGCAATGTGAACCTGCTTTTCTGTTCCTGTAGGGAATTTATGTTGTACATAGTTTCCTTCAAGTGTTTCCAGAAGCTGCACATTGAATTTACTTTCAGAATTCCCACAAGGACTGGATTGTAAATTGTAATAGAGAAGACAAGAATAGGATCTTCCTAAACCTGATCACGCAATTCTGAAACTTCAGCTAGCAATGTTTCTCGCTCTCCTTGTTCATAGAAATTTTGAAACCTGATTGGAAGAGCTATGAGTGACACCTACAAAAATTATAAACGATACCAATTTTTGGGTAAAGAAATAGCAGTCACTAAAAGCATTAGAGAAATTATCCATGAGAATTACAATCTAAGCTGCTCAAGGAGTCTACTATTCTCCAATGCAAGTCTGGTCAATTCTGGGTTTCTATCAATACTTGCTCGAAGTAGTTGAATTTCTTCTTTTAAAACATTATTTTCATCCACGAGATATTTATCGATAGAGACTAAGCCGTCTTCGAACAATTCTAATCGTTTATTTTCTTCCTCATGGAACCTTAGCATCGTTTTATTGCGGTGCACATCTTCTTCCATTTGCTGAGCCTGAAACAGATGCCACTACTTCAATTTAATCAAATCATATGACGGTACTGTTGCTTGTCCTAACTTTCAGCTATTAACAGACTTATATAGCAGTTACGAATTGTGGCTACTAATATTTACCAAAAAATTGTGGGAATAAGTTGAAGAACATTCGGATGGTTGTTATAATTAGACATACCAAATGGCTCATTTGTGCGATTTCAGCCTCTAATCTCCTGACTGCAGTCTCAGCCAATTTCTCTCTCCTCAGAGCACCAAGCATAATAGCTTCCGAACATTTTCTCTGATATATTCATACATATATGTGTGTGTGTATATATTAGGATGTCATTGTATAACACAACAGTTAGGAGTTGGGACATGAAGAAATAAGTTAACATCGCCAAAATGATTACCGTCCTATTTCGAACATTTGGTATTTTATGATCATTACTTATATTTCTTTCCCCAGACGAGTTGTACCCCACAGGAGAATCCCCCAAGCTAGATTGTTGAACACTTGGCTCATACTGTGAAAGAGACCTGGAAATGTTATGCTGCTGCATCAGAAAGGACAACTGGCCCTGTTTGAAATAGATAAGCGCCTTGATTCTATTAGCTTGCGTGAATCCAACGTGAAACATGAAAAAATCTGCAGCTAGTTCAGACCTTTAATTGTTGGATTTGCTGCTGCAATGCTGTTATGTCACCTGAAGCACCTTCATTTACTTTAGCCTGGAAAAATCGAGAGGAAATTAGAAAGGAAAAATTCTATCAGAATTCTAACTCTTATTGAAATAAAGTGAACGATTTCAAAGTTAGTACATTGTTCTGAATAAGTTTGGCTCGCTGAGCAAACTTCAAAGTGCTTAATGTCTCATTTGCAGAGCTGAAGAGGAAACAAAAATAAATTAATGAAAAAGAATGCAAAAGAAAATTAATTTTAAACTTCAAACAGAGACTTGTTTTACACAGACCAAAAAGATGGACTGACATTTGCAATCATTGTTGTTTTCGAATTCCCACCAAGAGAATCCTGCAACCAAAGAAGAAATTGCAGTTTAGGAGTTACCTTGAAATAAGTGAACCTACATGATTATCGATTTGTTAGGAGTCATCTTATGCTAAAGAGCTTTAATTTTCTGACCTGAAGGAGAAATGTGAGCCTAGAGTCCCTGTAAGGTATATGTCTTTGTTTACCATGTGCTAAATCTACCAGAGACATTATCACCAGACTGCAACCACAGTATACAGAGAAGTTACAGTAAAACAAATGCTATACCCAACTCTCATCCATGGTAATAAATCCCACCAAGAGATATCCAATCATGTGAAGGTTGCTGAATTCAGTATCTCATGCTCAAATTATGCTGTCAAATATCATTTTTTTGGAGGTGTTCTTATTAGAATTTAACTTTCAAGAATCTATCAGGTAAAAAGCATATATGTAACTGCCCATAAAAAAACATACGAGGGAAATTTTCAAAAAACAGAGGATCAATATTAACTTATAAAGCACAGTAAATTTTCAGAGAAGATAAAAAATAAAAAATCAGAGACGATCTCCTCAAGATAAAAACAGCTTATGAAGATAGAGGCATCGAGGAATGTTCCTTGCCATCACATTTATCATAAGAGAAATTCACATTGCAGTATCATAAGATTCTTGGTTGGATACTATCTCATTTCAACTCCATGCCTGAGCTGAATCACCATTCAGTAAAATTGTCATAGAATCAGCAGTTAAATTGTAAGATTATACATGTCCACAATTTGCAAAATAATATTTTTCTGAAAATTTTATTTATGACTCTAAAGGTATCAACTTTTATAGAGCTTGATATACATTGTTGGGTTCATTCCTTAATGTTGGAAATTGTGTCTCAAATTCCTATTCTAATTATGTTTCTATTTTAGAGTTGGATTCTGTTTGGTAATTTCTTATTTGGCAAGTCTTGACCTCTAAGAAATTGTAATCCTTGTCCAACAAGGAATTGGGTTTGGAACTCTATAAATAGATACATAGGCTTTGAGTTGAGACTTATAAGATTGAGAGATGTTAGAAGATGTTACATTTGGAAAATATTATTATAGGAACCCTTAAATTACTCTTTGACATAATATTTGATATGAGAATATCATAGGAGAGATTTTAGCCTATGATAGAATATTGATTGGAGTAATTTATGGTATTGATTTTAGAAATCTTCCATTAATGTATTTTCCATATTTATTACCTCTATTCTTTCACCTATAAATAGAGGTGATCATTGTATACAAAGATCAAGAGAGAATATATTATAAAGTAATGTAGTCCTTTGGGTTCTTTGTGCCATGGATATAGGCCCTAGTGGCTGAACTACCTAATATCTTTGTATTATTCGTGTTTCATTTCTCTCTTCGCTTCCGTTTTGTGCTTTACAACAATAACTCAGCTATGGATTCAACATTTAATCCGATAGCCCAATAACGAGCAGTATCCCATAATTCGTCAGCTAAACAAAATGGATATGGATTATGATTGATCCGATTCAATAATAATCCGATCCTAGATAATATAATATATATTACATACTATATACATATTATCATTTTTTTTTTTCTTTTTTTTTTCACTCTCTCTATTCTTTCTTACTTGATTTTCCTTCTATTTTAACATAGAGTCAAATACCTACTTTTCTTAATTTTTTTAAATCTCTTTTGAGATTAAATTTTCTAACAAAAAATTACACCCTTAACAGATCAGGTTATAAGATCGAATATCCAATTAATACAAATCAGATATGACCTCATTAATAAATAATCGTTATTTTATTGGATCAGAAAGTAACCTTGTCGGATTCTGATTGCATCAAGCCTAATCTGGTCCGAATCTAGTCCGCTTACAAGTCTAATTAGAAATATTTATGTTAGTCTCCAAAGACATCCAAACATGGTTGAGTTATGCCATCTTCCCCTGAATCCCTGAATTTCCATACATTCTCATATGAGTTACTTATTGTAAAAATTGTTATATAGGTATAATGAAAACACAGAGGCACGGAGTTTGGCTATACAAAAACAGCTCTCTCGTTATGCTTGTATCTCGCTAGATGCTGAGGTTGTGAACTTTCTTTGCCTCTTACATTTCTGTGTTAGTAATTTATAATTGCTATAATTTGCATTGATTTTGTACTACTCTGTAGATAACTATAGTAGCTAATAGAATTTGCATAGAACCCTAGTTACATTATCTTTGTCTCGATCTTGAAGCATTTTAACAATCTTCAATGTGACATAAAATGCTCGCTTATACTTGCAAGAAGATGCTTAATCTATTACACATTTGTACTTGTAATTTTTTTTGTGTTTCATGTTGAGCGGGTGAATAAACTATGCTGAACAAAACATAGAGGAACAATATAATTAACAAAAATTATGTTAGTGATGTTATCTTTCTGCAGTAAAAGAGAAGGAAGAAAGAAGAGAAAAGAGAGTTAGTGATGTTATCTTTCTGTGGTTAAAGAGAAGGAAGAAAGTGTTAGGGTGTGTGCCCTGCAAAGTCTCTGATTGTAAATTGACATTTATTTAATACAATCTTATTTATATATCTTAATATAATATTGGTGAATCACTGTATTAAGTAGTTCGAAGGGTTTTTGAGCTAATTGTCCATTAATTGTGAAAGGATGAATTTATATGCAAATAAAGTAAAGGTTTGATGCAGGACATCCATGATTTGATATATATAACATATGGTAATATATATATGGGTAAACAAAAAGGTGAAATAATGCATGTGGGAGAATATGTGAGGGACTATTTATGGGCCCACTTATTAAATGCTTAATGGCCACCTCATGCATTGCCATTACGATTGTGGGGTCGGCATCATTATGAATGTGAATGCAAGTTGCATTCTCTAACTTGGCGAGCAAGGTGAGATGTGAGAGAGAATATTTACGGGGCCCACTTATTAAATGCTTAATGGCCACCTCATGCATTGTCCTTATGATTGTGGGGTCCGCATCATTATGAATATGAATGCAAGTTGCATTCTCTAACTTGGTGAGCAAGTTCGGTTAAGGCTATAAATAGGGACTCACCTTTGTATTGTTGGGGCATCTTGAATCAAATGAATTAAAGAAAATTCAGTTGTGTATCTCTTTAGAGCTTTGCTCTGTTATTTATATTCTTAGTGTGACAATTTTATTTATCTAGATTCCGCTACCCAAAAGTACTCAATAAACCTAAGTTTGTTGGAATTGAGCCTATATACTTAGAATGTCAAAATTTCAGAAACAGGTCGATTCGGTCAATTGCCTTGAAAACTAGAGTCGACTCATGCTATCCTTTGAACTCTCCTTGTGAAATTGATTCTACTCAGTCAACTTATTCACTCTAGAGAGTTGGGCCTTACTGATGATTCAAATGTCAGTAAACTGATTTCCTAGGATCAATCAACCTGGACAGTCCAGAGAATTTTAACACTCAAAAGGACGTACGGCTAAATTGACCCATCTATTTGAATCAACTGAGCTGTCTAGCCTAAACCAGTCATCTGCTTCACAAGCAAGTCAACTGGTTGCATTTTTTTTTTTTTTTTGATAAGTAAGTCAATTGGTTGTATTCAAACTCTAAATTCAAACAGCTAGTTCAGTTGTCTCTTCAAGCATTAAATGCTTTCAACAGCTCTATTTTTTTAAAGAAGACTATATATGTGTGGCCTTGGATCAGCATAGATGTGTATGAAACTTGTATGAAAATACAGAGGAAACACTCTTGAGCTTCTTGATCATCATTCACCGTTTATCATAGACATTCATCTTAGATTGAGCTATCAACTGGGTATTCAATCTTAAATCTAGGATTTTGGGTGTAAACTTATACAAATCTATCTTGTGAGAGATACTCCATCGTACACCCAAGGCTCACTCTCGGCCTTTGTGTGAGAGAGAGTACAGGCTTACTTCCAGGCTTCCAGCCTTTATGTGAAGGAGATAGGCTAGATAGGCTTACTTGCAGCCTTTGTGCGAAAGGAGATAGGCTCAGTTTCAGCCTTTGCGTGAAAAGAGATAGGCTAACTCTCAGCCTTTGCGTGAGAGGTGCAACAATTTGCTCTTCACCACAAAGAAGGGCCCAAACATCTGGACGTAGATGAGGAAAGCAGAGCACTGTCCACCCTAGTGATTTGGGAAATCCTTAGGTGAAAGCTTGAGACAAGGACGTAGGACAGAGATCCGAACGTCGTATTATTATTGTTTATGCTTGTGTGTATCACACTCATATATATGCTTTTATTTCCCTTGTATTCAACAATAATCGAAAAAGCTACTAACACTGTTTGCCATAAGAACCACCCCCCACCCTCCTCTCTCTTCCTAGGGTCATTACTTGGGCTACACTTCTTATGCTAAAAGTAGGGATAAGATGTTTGAGCACTTGAAAAGATAATTTAATTTCTTGTTTTAGTGAGTCATTTTAATAATAATAAATAGATATGATTTTGCACTTCCCTTTATATATATATATATATATATATATCACTTTTGTAATTTTACACTTATTTTGGGATGGAGGAGCAATAAACATAAAAGCTACGAATATAGAACAGGTAAATCCAGTATGCTGGTTTCATAAAAGGAAAATGACCAATAGGTTACAAGGAGAACCTCCCAAACTCTCTGAAAATCTGAGATAAAATGACTGGAAAAGAAAAGAAAGCATATGCATCCCTGCATATGTATATTTTACCCAAATTTGTCATTGTATGTGTTTGTGATATAAAGTTTTAAAGCTGCTTAAATTTGTTTCTGACAAAAAAGGAAATAAGAGGAAAAAATATCTCTATAAGCTTTCTTGGAAGAGAAGAGTGTGTGGGTCTGTGTATGAGAGAGAGTCTAAATCATGGATTTTTGACATTCCTAAGTGTTTAGGAGTGAGGTACTTGGTCGTAAGAAGTTATAGTGTATGAAGTTATAAGTTATACAGCAGCTGGTCAATAATGCAAATGTTTATAGATTTTGGACATAAATATTTCTACCTGATGTGCATATATTGTATCATACACAAGCGTCCAAAACACTCCAGAAAGATACAACGGGAGCACAACAACAGGATCAAGACTTCCTTTTATCGCAGCCCATCCCAGTAAAGCTCCCCAGTTAAATGTTAAACCTAAGTAGGCTTGAGGCTGCACCAACACAGAATCAGTTAACAAATATATTAATCAGTTTTCATAGAACTTTTTATCAAGATACAGAATAATACAATATTAGCAGAGATCGGTAATTAAATCATTACCCAAAATGTCAACCTCTTCATCAGGGGATAAGAGAAAACCAGCAGCAAGGATGAAGCCCCTAAAATGCGACTGTTGGAAAGTAATTATGGTTAGAGCGATGATATAAAATCGAAGAACTCAACCGAATGGGGGAGCCCGATTAAGTTTTTCATTGTGTTAATTGTTATTCTTATGGTTAATTAATTACCAATAATCACCTAGAAAGCATGATATACATCGTCAAAGTTGATTACGCCATAACTACAAACTAAAAGTGACATGCCATCATGGTTGTCTCTGCACACGTTATTGTTATTGTTATAAAGGAAACTGCAAACAGAAAAATTAAAGTTTTTAATGGCCATCAGGAAACTTTTGTAAGCTGTTGTGAAAGTCAATGGATTTCTTGCAAAATTAAAGTATATGAGGGGTAATATGTAAAAAGATGATAGTTTAAGGGGTTTTTTAGCGGTATATGAGGGGTATCATTTTTCTTGTTGTCTTTGTTACTTGTATTCAAGTTATTTCAAAAGAAAGAGCGCCGCGGGGGGGGGGGGGGGGGGGGGGGTTAAAAAATAAACAAT
>JAOTQH010000044.1:122201-134026 GCA_025631255.1 Cornus kousa
TGGGCTGGGCTGCATCATCTGCTCACTGGACTGGGCTTGTGCGGCGCTTGCTATGGACTTCATTTCCGTTTGCTGGGCTGGGCTGAATTAATGGCCGGATAGTTTGCTTGCTGGATTAAAGGGCTGGACTGGATCAGATTTAAAATGGTTTGGGTTTCGGAAAAACTGTTTAGCCATAGCCCATAAAACAGTTTTAATTTTGAATCAAAAGTTGCAACCAAACTAAAGGGTTGCACCTACTGTTTTAAATTGCAAACCAAGGGTTGCACCTCTTTGCTTCAATAACCACCACCAGGTTTTGAATTCTGATTGGTCCACAATGGTTGCACCCATTCGGAATATGGGTGCACCCATTCGGAATAGGCACCTATAATCCTATAAATACCCTACATTGGATTCATTTTTAACATACCAAATTCAGAAATCTCTCTTCTCTTTTCTGAATTTCTTTCTTCTTCTTTTCTTTGTGGGTTCGACCACGGTTTGGGTCGTAGCCGAGTGGGTTCGACCACTGTTTGGGGTCTAACCTAATTGTTTTGTTTGGGTTCGATCCTAATCTGCTTAGGTTCAAGCCTAACACATTGGGCTCGAACCTTAGTCGCATATTTTGAGTCCTAATCCGAGTCTGAGAGTACTTCACCGAGCCGGTTCGCCTATTCCTTTGGTTTGAAGTGCTACTACCAAAGGAAGTAAAAGTCGTTGTATCCTGGGAGATAGACGCCGTATAGTCCGTGAGCACCGTAGCGGGGGCGTATCTGTCTTAAGGCTATAGAATTAAATTCTAGCCTCGACTTATTCAGGTTCTTTTATTTTATAGTTTGTTTATTTTATATTAAAATATATAATTATTTAGATTATTATAATAATTATTTATTTACAAATAATATTACTATAGTATATGACAAATATTTTGAATTACATAGTTTTTAGTGGAAGGAGTTATTTGCAAAAGAACACTAGTCCAAGGGGAGTTATGGTACACTTTACCCTACTTTATCATTCCATACTTTGCTTGTTTTATCAAATATTTCAAGTGTCTTTCTATGAATTGGGTTGGGGATTAAATTCTTTCCGATACTTCCTCTTAAAACCAAACTATTCCAAGTTAATTTTTATTTTATTTTTTAATATTATGTAAGTTAATAATTCCACTTTAATCTGAATGACATGACTAATTATCACATTTAAGGAAAATAAGGGAAGATAATTTTTTATCATATAAAAATAAATAAAAGGAAAACCACTTATCTCTCTCTGTGTTTTTGTCAAAGTTAAAGTTGGCGAATCTCTTTTTTCCAATATATAAGTTTTTTGAGAAAATGAAAATTTTGTAACGTCTAGAACCTCCTAAAAAAAGAAAAAAACCAAATTTATATATCATTTTTTACAATATATATATATATATATATAGTACATATAGTATACCCAAACGGACCCTTACAGTTTACACGGTTAACATTATTTAAGTCCAAAAATATCATAGGCACACAGCGGAACTCTGGACTATCGTTACAGCCAATAACATACTCACTTCCTGAACCCTAAACATCAAAAAGCGGTCGAGCCTTCACTGAAAAATCACCCCATTTTATTGAAGTCGCACCACTCCTCTTTCGATTTTCTCTCACTGCTACAGAGGGACACGAATCGAGTTCTAGGGTTTCCATTCTTCTGCACGGCGTGGCCCAAATCAGGAGAGAGAAAGAGGGAAACCTAGAGAGAGAAAGGACACAAGTGTCTCGATTTTTTCAACAAGGTTAGCATCTCCTTCGAGCTTTTATCCGAATCAATTTATTGTTTTGAATTCCTATTTGATTGTATTTTAAAGATTGAGTTATTCTACTCGTGTAGATCCGATGAAAGCTTGCTTTTATGTATTCTGTGTAGCTGATTTTATCTAGAGTTTGAGTGACCGGACTTTAGCTGTATTCGTGTTGGTTTGGGTTTTCGTATCACGCATAGTTGACGTCTCTAGGGTTTTATTGGTATGTAATTAATCGACCTAGGTGTTTTCCTCCCCTAGGCTTACCATAACGATGTGAGTTTGTTTTTTGTTTTTATAAAATTTATTTTGTGTGTTTGATTCTTTAAAAAAATTATTGAAAAATGTAGGAAAAGAAAAGAGATGAATGATAGTTGTTTTTGGATGAATTGATTTTGTATTGTTGATTCCCTCAGTTATTCATGTTGCCTTATACTGTTATTTCATGACTATATGGCATAGTCTACATATTGTATTTGTACCTGTAATTTATTGTCTTGGGTTTTATATGTTAGTAGATATATATTATGTCTGAAATTTATTGTCTTGGGTTTTATGTGTTTGTAGATAATCATTGAGCATGGCAACTTCAGAGCCAGCATCCCTTGGTCCTCGTTATGCACCTGATGATCCCAGTCTGCCAAACCCCTGGAAGGGATTAATTGATGGAAGCACTGGTCTTCTATATTACTGGAATCCTGAAACTAACGTCACCCAGTATGAAAAGCCGACTGCTTTGCCACCTCCTTTGCCGCCAGGGCCACATCCCACCTCATCTACACCTAAGCTGGCTCCTATACCAGGGGTTCAAACAATGCAACAAAATGGTGTTCTGAGCCAGCATGGGCAGCAAGTGACGCAGACCCCACAACAGCATGGGCAACAAATGACCACTTTATCACAGCAGCATGCACAACTCATTCCACAGGTCGCTCAACAAAATAGCTCACCATTAGCACAAGCTGGGCAACAACAAGGATCACAAATGGGACAGACTATGCAACAACATTTGCAGCTGCCAACTCAACAATCTGAGCAGCAAATGATACAGCAACCGAATCAGAAAATACTATCACAGCCAGGACAGCAAATGCCACAGTCGGGACACCAAATGCAACAACAGCCAATGCAGCAAATGCAACAACAGCAGCTGGGGCAGCAAACACAGTTGTACCAAGGCTCACAAATGGGACAACCGCAGGGACAGCAATTTTCACAACAACAGATGCCATACATGGCCTATCAGCATAATGTTCTTCCACAGGGGCAGCAAAGTTCACAACCGCAGACTCAGCATATCACACATGGACAGCAGTTTCCCCACCAACAAGAGCATAAGGCAGGATTCCCGCATAGAGATGATGTTGATTTCCAGAAAGGAAAGCAAATTGGGTTTTCTCCATCACATATTCAACAGATTGGCGTGCCAAATGTTCAAAATACACCTTCAGGAACCAATTCCATTCAAATGCCGCAGATGGGTGTTCAGCCTGGTCAAATGCAACAGTTTGGTAGCTCATCCATCAATATGCAACAGCCCGCTTCTTTGGCTCCATTGCAGCAAAGCGGGATTGATTTAGTTCACCAGCAGCGTGGTCCCATTTTTCAAAATCAGACAGGCCCAGGAATGTTGCATAACCAACAGTCCAATTTACCCCCTGTTGGTTTGAAGATGGGGTACGAAGAAATTCCAACAGGAAGACCTGGAAATGAGTATTTCTTTAACGCTAACAAAGATGGGCCTCCTACAATTCCCCAGCAGCCTAAGCTTGCAGCAATACCCATGGGAAGAAATCAGCAGGCATGTTCAAATTATGCTCATTGATTATGTTTCATTGATTCTTATTCCACTCTTCCAATGTTTATTCACTTTATTGCTTAGGTCTTAACATTTTGTGGCTACTTTGGCTACTAATGTCAGTTTGCCACCTATGCGTATTTTTGATTTGGCAATTCAAATAATAATGTTTCTCCATGTATTAATTTTGTTTAAATTTACTATATAACATGAAAGATGACGAGTTGCCTTCTTTTGATATCCTTCCATATATCTTGTATACCTTTTTTCGTCACAATGTGGTAATTATGGGTGATTGCTGATATTGTTCCTACTTCTGAATAGGACATGAGGATGGGTGGTGTTCCACATCAAAATGTTACACCTGGTGTTACCGGTGGATTGCATGTTGTACCAGGGCCTTCCTCCCAAAACATGTGCAGTCATGCAACTGGTGGTCAGACATTTCCCGGTAATGCTTTAATGCGGCCTCTTCCTTCTACAAATATGGGATCGTCTGATGCCATTCATCTCTCCCCTGTTGACGTTTACCGTCAAAAGCATGAAGTTACAGCAGCGGTTTGTAATTTACCTTCTCCAGAGAATGCACATCAGTTTATTATCGTTGTTACATAACCCTTTGATATCACAGTTTCATTTACTTCGATTCTGGAATAGGAAATCTACTGTGTGTTTCTGCGAAAAAGAAGAGACTTGAGGTTTTAAATTCCAGTAATAACATAACCATACGATATCACAATTTTATGTAATCTGATTCTGGAACGGGAAATTTACGGAATGTTTCTGTGAAAAAGAAGAGAGTTGAGGTGTTAAATGCAAGGTTGTCAGGATTGGAATCCTACCTAGGTTGATGGGGGGTTCATAGGATCAAGATTGTTGGATTGGATTGTGTAGAAAAATAGCTCAAACTAACTTTTTAAATAGGAATATCTTTGAAATAAATAGAGAATAAGGCAAAAACACAAAAACCACATAGAAATACTACTATTATTTTTCTAAGAATATACTATATCATACATTTACGACAAGTCCATCCAAATATATTAGAGAATATAGCTCAAAGCATATATAACATACATCTAGGGACAAGTTCATTTTAGTATATTAGTGAATCTATCTCAAGAGGTAGAGCTCTTGCACTAAGCATGCATTTTAACACCATCATCATCAACAATCTAGCAGTAATTAGCAGACATGTTAAATATCACACAACCAATTAAAGCAGAGACTGAACAAACACATAAAAAGAAAGAACAGGAAGAAACATAGAGAATTTTTCTAACACAAAAAAGAAAGACCAGGAAGAAACAGATAACTTTTCTCAGGAAAAAATTGGTTGTGTTTATCGCCTTCCCGTTTAACTGAATTTGACCAACTTTAACTCAATCTCATCTCTTTAGGACCTAGTGTGGTTATTGATTGGCAATCACAATTAATTTGGTCATATGTGTAGCTCTTGAGGGATGAATTCCCCTTTTGAATGCTTCTTTAAAGTCTTATTTATATAAAAAGAAAAGAAGTTAATTTTCAAAAAAAAGAAGAAGAAAAGAAAAGAAGTTAAAGTTAGCATGCAAAGCAAGCTAATAGTCACTAATAAACTAGCAATTATAGTTAGTAAATATCTGCTACTTTATAATGTAACTCGTAACACAATAATATATTATATTGCCTTCATATCATTGTTGTGTTTGGTTCGCCAAGTGTTTCAGCAACTTGGTGGTGCAAACTGTGTTCAATGCTTTTTTGTTTTGACATCTATTGGTTGTAATAGTAGTTTAATCAATTTTGGAATTTATGACTTTTTTTTGGATAAAATTGCATAGGGTGACGATGTTCCAGCTCCTTTCATGACATTTGAAGCCACAGGCTTTCCTCTAGAGCTACTGAGAGAAGTAAGTTCTTGTACCTGGATTTTGACCAATGGTTCCAAGTTTTAGAGCTAGATAATAAAATGTCAAATACTTCCATTCATTAATTTTTTATTTTCTTTTAAATTTTTTTTAATTTATGCTTCAAGCTTATCAGTTTTCACTTATCGCAGGTGCGATATCTGCTCCAAAGGAGGAGCACATGTCGTACGCTGCGCTGCTATGTGCATACTCACGTGACAACTGTTCTGACTTTTGGAGGCTGCAAAAAGGACAGTTGGAGCCTTGTGCGTCTTCTAGAAGGGTGGTTGGCCCTTCATCCAAATCACATTTGATGTGACTGGGATTTCTAGCTTTTGGCTCCGTCTCTATGTCTTAATTTCTCCCTTTTGTTGCCTCAAGTTGCTTCAGTAAGCAACCACATACCCATGGGTTTTCTTTTTCCATACATTATTTGGATATCAGGCCTTAGTTCGTTGTATTTTACTTTTAATTGTGTGTGGTAATTTCAATCAAATGTGCTTGATTTTCTAGGGGTTTGTTATATCTAATTTTTGTTTCAGATACACTATGCCGGTTTCTCTTCTCCAACACCAATTCAGGCGCAGACATGGCCAATAGCACTACAAAGTAGGGATATAGTGGCTATTGCCAAAACAGGATCTGGAAAGACACTAGGCTATTTGATTCCTGCCTTCCTTCTTCTTAGACATCGCCGTAATAATCCCCAGAATGGCCCAACTGTGTTAGTTCTTGCTCCAACCCGGGAGCTTGCCACTCAAATTCAAGATGAGGCCCTTAAATTTGGCAAATCTTCTAGGGTCTCTTGCACGGTGAGTTGCTGATTCTTCTCTCTTTAAGCTCTATTGATAAAATCTTCTTCTTTGCTTTTTTGGACCGATTTATGGATTTATCATATGATGCAATTCTTGTTTCAGTGCTTGTATGGTGGAGCTCCCAAGGGCCCTCAATTAAAAGAATTGGATAGAGGAGCAGATATTGTTGTGGCTACCCCTGGTCGGCTCAATGACATCCTTGAAATGAAGAAAATTGATTTTGGGCAAGTTTCTCTTCTTGTGCTTGACGAGGCTGATCGAATGCTTGACATGGGTTTTGAACCGCAAATACGCAAAATTGTGAATGAGATACCTCCACGCCGGCAAACTCTAATGTACACAGCGACCTGGCCCAAGGAAGTTAAAAAAATAGCTAGTGAACTTTTAGTTAATCCTGTTCAGGTGAATATTGGCAGTGTTGACGAGCTTGCTGCAAATAAATCTATCACGCAGGTAAGTAAGAAATTTAGGCTGCCTTATGAATGATGCAACAGTTTGGATGTGTATAAGGAAAAGCTTTGGATTGAAGAAAAAGAAATGAGTGTTCTGGCAATTGGAATTTATCATAAGTTATATTTTAACTTATGGTTTAATTCAGAGTCTCTTATTTTTAAATTTTCTGCTCTGTTAGCGTTGAATTACCTAATACTCCCTCTGTCCCAAAAAGGATGTCCTAGGAGTCACGGTTCCCCAAACTGGATATCCTTTTTGGGACAGAGGGAGTAACATGTGTAACAAAAACTGCCAACAAAATCTGTTTCTTGTTTGTTAAGCATCTTCCTCAAGGAGATCAGGAAGTTGAATCTTGACAAAACTGTCCGCGTGTAATGGTAGGTTCTATTGGACCTCTAAGTCTGATATGGTCTGGAGGTTAATCTTGTATCTATAATTGGAAGTAGGCTTTAATGATGATTAGTGACAGGTTAATTTGGACTTCTATTGTATGTGTTATAGTGGGTTTGATGGATATTGTTCTGCAGTAGTTCTTTTCCAGGTTATACTCATAATACTTTCAAATGGAAATGCCTACATATGATGTTCCACCTTGATGAGGATAATCACAAGTGGACAGGAAAAATAGTACTGTATTTTTATTTGTTCAGATTTAATATGAATCCTGCGATTCAAACTAGAAATTATTAAGATTGAGGATGGTGGTCATTCTTGGTTGATTTGAAAATCTATTAACTAGTGGCCTTTTCGGGCAAGTTAACAAGCAGTGTGATGCGTACCTTATTTTCTGTTGATCAAGCACAAGTAGCAATCAAAATGTGAAATATTACTCACCATGCATATTTTATGTAAATAAATAACTCTGGCTTTTGATACTTCTGCTAATGTTTTTTTCTTTCTATTTTTCTTTCTTTCTTTTCTAAAAAATATTATACGTTATTATGATTCTGTGCAGTATGTTGAAGTAGTGCCCCCATTGGAAAAGCAGAAGCGCTTGGAGGAGATTCTGTATGCCCAAGAACGGGGTTCTAAAGCCATTATATTCTGTTCTACAAAAAGGTTGTGTGATCAGCTTACACGTAGTATTGGGCGTAACTTTGGGGCTGCTGCAATTCATGGAGACAAGTCTCAGGGCGAGAGAGATTGGGTTCTGAATCAGTTCCGGTCTGGAAAGACCCCAGTTTTAGTTGCCACAGATGTTGCTGCCCGGGGGCTTGACATCAAAGATATAAGGTCTGCTCTCCTTTCCTTTAATTTCACTTGGTGGTCTTGTTCAAAGAATTTTAAATTTAAAGCTAACATGATACACAATAATGGAACAGATTTTTCAAAGTTGTGTAATTTAAGTGAATATGGTTGTATTTTCATGGAGGATATGGCATCATCTGTGAAGAGTTACTTGTGGCTATGTTGCTTATTTTCAAATTGTCATGTTACAGGGTGGTCATCAACTATGATTTTCCAACTGGGGTTGAGGATTATGTCCATCGGATTGGAAGAACTGGGAGGGCTGGGGCTACAGGAGTGTCATACACCTTTTTCTCTGACCAGGACTCGAAATATGCTGCTGATTTGATAAAAGTTTTGGAGGGGGCTAACCAGCGTGTGCCTCCAGAATTGCGAGATATGGCTTTACGCGGTGGGCCCAGCTTTGGCAAGGATCGGGGTGGGATGAGCCGTTTTGATTCTGGTGGTGGTGGTGGTGGTGGTGGGCGTTGGGATTCTGGTGGCCGTGGTGGCATGAGGGATGGCGGCTTTGGTGGCCGCAGTGGTTCTAGGGATGGAAATTTTGGTGGCCGTGGTGGGATGAGGGATGGTGGCGGCTTTGGTGGCCGTGTTGGAATGAGGGATGGTGGCGGCTTTGGTGGCCGTGGTGGAATGAGGGATGGTGGCAGGGATGGTGGCTTTGGTGGCCGTGGTGGAATGAGGGATGGTGGCTTTGGTGGTCGTGGAGGCATGAGGGACACTGGATTTGGTGGCCCTGGCGGTGGTCATGTTGGTTGGGACAGGAATGAACGAGGCCCACAAGATCGGTACAACATGGATGGGAGGGGCCGGGGTCGGGGCCGGGGCCGAGGGCGGGGCAGGTTTGATAACAGAAGGGACATTACAGATAGGAGCAGAGGCAGAAGTTATAGCTCTAGTCCTGACAGGGTTCGAACGTGGGGCTATAGCCGGAGCCGGAGCCGGAGCCGAAGCTCAAGCAGGAGCAGGAGTTATAGCAGGAGTCGAAGCTGGTCCCGGAGCCGCAGCCCTCGTCGCAGCCGGAGCCGCAGCCGGAGCCGCAGCTATGACAGATATGAAAGACCTGAAAGGCCCCGTAGAACAAAATTTGATCAGAAGGAACCAGATATGCCAGCATTCCAGGCTCCTCCTGAATCTAGGATGTCTCCTATGTCCCCAGGTACCGTGCCTCAAGGCAATGCATTTTCTGGAGCTGAACCACAGGTTCAGTTACCAGTGGTTGACGGTATTGAACCAGTGCATCCGCCCATGGGGGATGAGTCGAGCAATCCAGTAGTTGAATCTTAAAGATGTGATAACAGGTTGTATGTGTTTTCTTCCGAGTGCGGTGCCTCAGTTTTATTTTTCCAGTGGTTCTCCACTCACTTTTGTTGAGAAGACGGTTAAATGTGGTGGTGATATTATTAGCAGCAAGTTGAGGTTGGGCTGCTTAGAGGTGATGATTTGATATGATGATGAAATTAGAGCAAATGAATTATCTTTCTGCAATTGTTGTTGTGGAGAGTGGGTGCTAGCTAATCTAGGAAGCTATTTTTGGAGGTTGGACCTTAGGGCAGCTTCCCTTCTTCTTTCTGTAGGGGGCGTTTTTCCTGTATTCATCTGTTGGTATTTGGAATTGAGTTATGCCATTTAATTGTTAGTCCCCTTTGGGGAACTAGGGTTAGCAACTGCAATGGTTTCCCTTAAAACTCCACTGGTCACAATGATGACGTTGGTACGAATTTATCATAATTGTAAGAAATATTTTGCAATGAAACCTTTTTTTCTATTGGAGTAGAAGTAGTTATGGTGTATGTAAACAGAGATAATGAAAATAGTGATTTATTTTTCTTTTCTTTCCCTTGTCACCAAACAGAATACCATATCATTGAATAGGGAAAATGAATTTTTTTGTTTGGTCATACAAATTTTAACAGTGCTTGAAAGTATTGACTGTATGAGCCTTGCTAAAGAGTTCAGTTATGACCGAGTGTAGGGTGGTATATTGATCGTCAAAACTGTGTATGAAAGACTAGTCTGAGTTTTAGCTAATTATTAATACAGAGCAATAAGCCATAAATGAAAATGAGAATGCATGTAGTAGAAATTATGGTCTTTAAAAGATTTGTTGGCATCAACACTATTCATCCGTAGCATAAATAGATCTTAATTATTTGTTTTTCTTTTTTATTTATTGTTTTACGGGTGGGGCTTGGTTTGGGTCATATACTTCTAGGACCAGGGTCCTTTATAAGAAGAAAATGAGTAATGTTGTGGAGAGGTATTTAGGACTTACTCTTACAATGAGATGATGCCTTTTTCAATCAATAGTTGGATTGAGAAATTTTTACGATACAAGGAAAAAAATGAAAACACGGTGCTTCCTTTTTCCTCTCACTAACTGAAAACTAAAAACACTCTCTCTTCCCATTACCAAAATTCTTTTGTTAAAACCAATAGTTAAGGAAGTTTTTACTGTTGAAATAAGGAAGTTTTTATTGTTAAAATGCTTTGATATATTCAAACCGTATAATTTTACGAATTTTTACTCTCTATAATTTTACGAATTTTTAGAATACGGGAACAAGTGATTTGGGGAAAGAAGAAGCAACATATATATATTTTTCTTTTAATTATATCATGAGAGATGACTTTCTTTTTTAACTCTGACGTGTTAGCCAAGCCAGATTCAAAAAGTGTTTTCACTTCCGTGTTGCCTATCATTACTCTATTTAAAAAATAGCGATGCTATTGCCTATTTCTTAATTATTATGTGAAAAGTCAATCAATTTAAAGTTTGTGATTGGTCTTAGATACGAGTCATGACCCACATGACCATATATACATACACATACACATATATATATATATATAGGTCAAGTGCAAAAAACATGCTTATATTGCATATCACACCCCTCACGTGTAAAAAATAAGCCTAAAGTTTTAATTTTTTATAAATAAGTCCCTCTGACAAATTTAAACCTTAAGTTGACTAAATTACCCTTACTGAACTATTTTATAAAATAAATAAAATAAATAATTTTGTAAAATGACCGAAAATGATATTATTGGATAATGCCTATGCAAAAAACACCTCTAAAGTTTCAATCTGGTGCAAATGGGTCTATTGACAAATTTAAACCCTAAGTTGACTTAATTATCTTTCTGAACTATTTTATAAAATATATAAAAATAAATAAATTTATAAAATGGCCAAAAATGATACTATTGGAGGACGCCGACAATGAACAAGTAAAGATAAAAATATAAAATAAAGATAAAAGTATAAAAGAAAAGTAAAGATAAAAATAGAAAATAAAAATAAAAAAGTGCAAACTAAAGAAAACAGAATTTTTCCAAACTCCGAAAATTAGTGCACACTGATAATATTGAATTTTTTTTTTTATTTAACAGTTTTTGTACGAAAAATAAAATAAAATAAAGAAAAAAAAAATTTAGTAGAAGAGTAAACTGGAATCTCATAAATTCGAATCCTTGTTCTAAAAATTCTCAAAGTTTTTTTTTAAATGTTTAGAGATATATATAGAGAAAAAAGTTTAAAAAAAAAAAAATATTTATATATATAAGGTAATGTGTACATAACATCCTTATACTATGAGATTAGTAGCATATATACCTCTTGGGCATTTTCAGAAGAGTAAAAGGGCAAAACGGATATTACAGAACTAATCTTTTTACATAGTGTAAAAAGATTAGGGGTATTTTTTGCATACTTTTTCAAATAAGGAGTAAAAGTGTTGCGCGAAATATACTTTAGGAGTGTTTTATGCACTTGTCCCTACATATATATGTTGGTAAAATATATGCTTCATGTGACATTTAAGATATAACAAACCTTATACTAATATGTCATGAGATAATAA
>JAOTQH010000044.1:134126-146939 GCA_025631255.1 Cornus kousa
TCACACACACACTTGCAAGACTAAAGGTGAGACCTACACTTGTCATGAATCTAAGTAAACTTCCAAGATTTAATATCGAGCCTACACTTGTCAACCATCCATGCCAACAAGTGCTCCTATCCTTGGCCAACAAATGGGTAAATCTCCACCCTTCATGTGCTATCAAACTTGGCCTCCAAGTGGTTTCACCACCAAGCTAATAAGTGGCATCATGGGAGTGTGACACATGTCACATTTTTTAAAAATTGCAAGAAGGTCCTTTTTGAAAATATCTTTCAAATTAAATTACAAAATGGTCCCTAAGACAAAAAATAATTACCTTACATAATTATGCTAAAACTCCAAAAGTTAAGAAAATTACCAAAAATTTATATATACATGTCCTTTACAAGAAAAGTAAACATCTAGCATATTTTTCTACAAAAGTAAAAATATAAATATCATGGAATTCAAATATTATGGACGTAGGCAAAGTCAGAATCAAATCCGAGCACAAAAAGTGAGTTTATGCAAGGAAAAATGAAAAACGACTAAAGGACGAAAGAGGAAAAAAGACGAAAAAAGAAATTTGCCGAAAAAGAAAAGAAGGAAAATGACCGGGTCATTACAATTCAAAAAGGGTAAGACCGTAATTTACTAGAGTCATACAATAATTAGAATGTCATCCTAGGTTAATATGGTCATTTTCACATCTAAGACATTATTATTACATCATTCTAGAGTCCATGGTACAATAGAATAACCTTAAGTAGGAAGGGGTAAAAATGGAAAACGAATAACAAGGGAAGAAGAAGCAGGAAATGATATCCACACATTGACTGTTTTGGGTAACTCGATCTACGTGTGGTAATTTCACGTCAACCAGTTTGGCCTTCGACAGTGTAATTGTACATTATCCTGATACTTGGTCAACGTGTTGTAATTTTAAATCAACTGAAACTTGCCAGATTTGTGTGTCTTTATTCCTTATTTGGCCAATCAATATACACTTAATTCTACCCACTTACACAACCACTACAACATTACTCATTTACCACCATTGTACGTATATATATATATATATATATATATATATATATATATATATATTCACTTACGTAAATCAACCCACAACATCGTTAACGTGTGTCACTCATTTAATCTAATTACAATTGTAATCATCCATACCTAACCATCCAACAATAATAAAATATGTGGTGCATGTCAATATATATATGTGTGTGTATATACATATATACGTGAAATAACATTTTAGGATACGAAATAATAAACGTATCTCATTCCCATATAATTATATATATATATATATATATATAGACACACACACACACATAGTCTAAACATGCCAAATAGCTCAAAAGAATAACGTTACTAGTTTAAAAACCTTTAAAGGTCTTGATTGCCCTTATACAAAAATAAACGAAGTACGTGTGCTTTACAAATAAATTACATCCACTAGGCATTAATTACAAAATTGTCAAAGAATATATCCATCGATCCTAACTATACTTGTGAGGTCCATCTTCAACCACATTATCATTATACCTTGAAAAATGATAAAGGAAGGGGTGAACACGGAGGCTCAGTAGGAGATGCCTAATTCACTGACTTTGGACTCCCTTGAGCCAGTCGTCATACATACAGGCCAAATGGAAAACCGAGATCATACTTGGGGTTTTTTATAACATTTAATTCACAATAGCATTTTGGCATGTCGATACAAATATGCATAAAATGTAATGTAATGCCCCACATTCTCCCAACCTTGGTCTCAAACGACCCTAACTTGGCCTACACCAGCCCTAAACTTGGTCTCTACTGACTCCAAACTCACATTTGAAAATCAATAACCGACTTTACCGAGGCAAGATTGATAACGATCCCTGGTTCCCAATTCGGCAAGTATTTGGAGCCTAGTATCAACTTTTTCATGCCCTACACCGTATTGCACTCCCTCTAGGTCAAGTTAGCACTGAAATCACGAAATCCTGTTCCTTTAATGAAAAATATTTTTAAAATCGTTTTCTCATTTTCCTTTCCCACCGTGTCATGCATGTGAATGCAATTTCATTATTTTAATATCATTTTCATTTATACGACAACAATGGCATTTTCTAAAACACAATTTCCAAACATGGCATTTTCTAAAATTCAATCACAAATATAGCATTCACATCAATTTAGTCAAAAGCATGCTCTTCATAGAAATAGTGTCATCACCAATCATGCTAAAATAATCATTTTAGCAATTTTGCACTAAGGCCACATTATACACATCTTTAGCCTGAAAATAAACATATTCTTGCAGTAATTCTCTAGCATGCTTCAAAATCAACACATATGCATTTAAAATTCACCTTTCCACATACCAATGCTAATTCAAGAAGATTAAAGTATTTTTGTTCAATGAAAGACAAAGTTTAGTGTATTACCTCAAGGAGCTAGCTAAATAAGCTCTAAAACCTCCCAAATTTCAAATCCCCCCACACCCATGCATCATTGGTCTCAAATGATAACCCTTGTCAAGCTCTTCTACTTTCTCTTCTTGGCCTTCCTCAAAATCTTACCATAACCTCTCCAAATCTAAGCTTTAGACATTAGTGCATATGGTATATAGATAGGTATAGAAAGAAAAGAAGAAGACTAGAGAAAGACGGGGGTTCTGCTAAAATAAATGAAGAGGAATGGGGGTTTTCCAAGTCCTCCAAATGGGATATGGTGCATACGATGCCAAGTGTCACAATTTTGCGGTTATTAATTTTATGCAAAGTTATCAACAAGCCCTCATTCATCCATTACAATGCCAACCTTGTCCCATTATATATCTTTCTAATGTATAGATACACATGTGTATATGCATGTGGAATGCCAACAACACCCCTCACTTAAAATGAGACAATCAGGAGAAGTTCCCAAGCCCGGAAGTCGTCCCGACTCCCAAAAATTCTAAAAACGATACCATCACTTATAATTGACTTAAAATAATTAAAATGAACTTCTAAAACCCTTGACTCAAAAAAAATGACTAAAACGGCCCTCAGGACCCGTGTGGCACGCAAAACGAGGCGTAAAAAATAAATACAATAAAAATTCAAAAAATAATTAATCCAGAAAATTACAGGACCATTTTAACCTTGGGCATTTCCAGGTCAATTTAGGACCGAGTTAACATTCTGGACCCTTGGTTTGGGTTGTTACAAGTGGGTTTCCCAATGTGTGAAAATGGCTAAAAAGCCCTCTTATGCAACTACCACTACACGTGCCACAAATGTATATCTAAACACATATACACATACCATATGCACCAAATAATAAATATGAAATGCGCATGAACTAAAAATGATTACCGAGGACGAAAAATCTAGGCGTGGGGCCCACATGGACCTCTCGGGCCAAAATTCCAAAAAATGGTAAAATGACTTGAAATGTATTTCTAAGAATTCTAAACTCAAAGAAATGCCCTAAACAAACTCCGAGACCCACATGGCACTTTACACGATGTTCGGCATGCAAAACGAGACGTCGAAAAATAACTATGAAAAAAAAAAATATATATATATATATATATATATATGAAACGTCATAACTTTAATGATCCATAGTGGTTAGAAATGACCGTCACGACCTTGTTGTAACATTTGTTGAATGGTGAGGAAAAATGACGATTTTGCCCTTTGTGTCATCAGGTTCAAGTAAGAATCCGATTAGTGATTCGAACCTCCGGATTCGGGTCGTTACACAGAGATTTACAACTTTCGCAAATCTTTGGCTAAAAAAGAAGAGCTTGCCAATATAGTAAAGAGGGCGCTAGCATTAGTCAAAGAAATATAAGCCTGGTAATATTGGAGCTATAAAGAGTAATGTACGTTACTAAAAAGTAATGGTAGACATTATGAATTTTTATTTATTTTTACAAATATTGATCACAAAAATTTAATGTGCGCCCGCTCTGTATCACCACCTGAATTTTAAGAATAAACAAAATACCTTATAAATTTGGAACTTGTCAAATATTTGATTTTATAAATAGTGCTCATTGATAACCAAAAGGTATCTATCTATCCGAATGACTTAATCTAAACTTTCCCATCCTTAAAGGAGATGGCCTAAGATGTCCTAATTCAAGCCTGAGTGTGGGCGAAAAGTATGTAAGCTAGTTATTGAACTCTCAAATGATTTGCAAATTCTAAATATGTGCAATTGCTTGCAAATCATATATCATACATATCATTTAAACATGAATGTTTTTGTACTTACTGAGAATCAAATCCACAGAGTTGTATTTCTTGACAATGAATTTTATTTTTATTTTTTATAAACTTATCGATAAACTTGAATTTTAGGGCTTCAACATTGTAATTGAAGTTCAAGTGCTCAGATCAAATGGTTTATTTACTATCAAATCTTTTCTTTTCTTTTCTTTTCTTTTTTTTTTTTTTTTTTTTTCACTCATAATTCATAAGAAAGCCATCTCGATGAGCAATGCATCGCAAGACGATTTAAATAACTTCTTTATTACATTATGTAATAAAAGGAAAAAAAAAATGATTATTAAGTTGTTAACTTGTTATATGTACATTATATCATTTGAATCAAGATCTAAAGCATATGTTCTCATTACCTTATCCTTGCATCCAAACTGGACTGGAGACACCAGACACTGGTTGCTTACATGTAGGCGATTTCAGACATTTTATAATGACAAATCCATGTCATGTTCTAGTCCACAAAATTTTAAATTTTAAATTTTAAATTTTAAATTTTAAATTTTTGGCACTTTAATTTGTGAAGTTAAATAACCAGAAAATCAAATCACTACATGCTCATTAAGTACAACGAACGTTTTTTTTAATTTTTGAAAAATAATTTCATCACTGTATCACATACAAACGATGAGAGTAAGAAAATACTGTAGGGAACAGAAGAAGCTCCTTGGGTGCTTCCTTCCAGGCCAGCTTGTTATGGACTGGCACTCTCTGTCTCTTCTCTCACTCTGATAGAGCCTTCTCTCACTTTCTCTTTCTAGTTTTTCTATATTGAACTGATATGTATTCTTATACATTGCCTCTACTTTATATCTACTATCTTTTCTTTACTTTACATTCATTTCTAGAATCTTGATTGTTTTCATGTTTTCTGCTTTTTTGAGTTGAATTTATTAGTATAAACTTTACATTTGTTTTTTTTTGCTGTTGCTGTTGCTGTTGAGCACTGACCATATAAGTTCCTTTCATTCCCTTTTGACCCCCCATTACACTCGCTATCAGATCTACAGTCCCTTTTCCAAATACCCTTTTCAAGCTTATATATTTGGAGGTTTTCTTTCACAACTTTGTGTGTCCATAAACACTTTGAAGCTTCAAAACAATCATCCACTTGTGGGTAATTGAAGTTTGGTCTTTATTTTGTCTAATCTTTCTGAGGGATTGAGGTAATGTAATACTGCTTTGATTTTTGATTCTGGGTCGTCTTTTATGGCACAAATCTGTCTTTAGCTATCTGGGTATTTCAGATTAGCATGAATGTTAATAAATGAAATGCATTTTATTCTTGAATATATATATATATATATAAATCCTTCCCCAAATTTGAGTAACTGTAAACTTGTCTAAGTTCCCACATTGAAGTCTCTTTTGTAATCCCTTTGTCTTAGCTATTTTTCCCTTTTTGGCATTGAAGAAGGTGCCCATTTGTCAAAGTTACATTGAAAACCATGGAAGAAAACTTCGTCCCGTTTCATGGAATCAAGAATGACCTTCAAGGGAGGCTGATGTGCTACAAACAAGACTGGACTGGTGGTCTAAGGGCAGGTTTCAGGTAATACTTCTCTTCTATAATGATAAGACACTATTGTAGTAGAATATGTCTGGGTAATATATAGTATATTTCACATGTTTCAATTCTGTCTTCCTGTGTTGATGTTAAACTCGGTATCATGTATCATTGTGTTTAGGATTTTGGCCCCCACCACATACATATTTTTTGCTTCAGCAATTCCAGTCATTTCATTTGGTGAACAATTGGAAAGAAATACAGGTAACAATTAACACACCAATATTGGAATTTCTATTCCGTTACTCGATTTCTACTACATTTCCTTGCGATTTCAAAGTGGCTTGAAAATGGTTGTGCTTATTGATGAACGATGTTTACACCTTTCCTGATATTGGTACTGACAGATGGGTTGATTACGGCGGTCCAAACGTTAGCTTCTACTGCATTATGTGGTATTATACACTCTATCATTGGAGGTCAGCCATTGCTGATTCTTGGAGTTGCAGAACCAACTGTGCTTATGTACACATTTATGTACAACTTTGCTAAAGACAGACCAGATCTCGGACCAAAGCTCTTTCTAGCTTGGACTGGATGGTATTATGTCTGCTCTTGTTTATCACTATGACATTTAATTCTTTTCTTCTATTTTCCTTTCTTTTTCATTTTCATTTTTTTCTTGGAAAGTTTCAGTGGTTTTATGTTTTATAAGTTACGTGCTTATATGACCGTCTGGATGGGCAGGGTATGTGTTTGGACTGCAATCTTGCTGTTCCTTCTAGCTGTGCTAGGAGCTTGCTCCATCATTAATAGGTTTACTCGTGTTGCGGGGGAATTGTTTGGCCTACTTATTGCAATGCTCTTCATGCAGCAAGCCATCAAAGTATGAGTTATAACACTTTTTTTTGACTGCCCTATGTCTAATTGGCTTGGCAAGAAATCTCCATAAAATTGTTTTCTATTTTTCTGCTAAGCAACTGGAATTTTATGTCAAATTAGGATAGAATACTTCGATAATTAAATTATTAATGATTTTATGAGTAAAGTAGTAGTTTTTGGTGTTCATAGAATACATTGGTGGATGTAGGGACTTGTTGATGAGTTCCGCGTACCCAAACGAGAAAGTTCAACGTTGGCAGAGTTTCAATCATCATGGAGGTTTGCAAATGGGATGTTTGCTTTAGTTTTGTCATTCGGCCTTCTTCTCACTGCACTAAGAAGCCGAAAGGCAAGATCTTGGCGATATGGTTCTGGTAAGTTTGTTACATTTTGTACTGACATATGTTCCATATCCACCAGAAAATAGTAAACTTGAAAATTCATTTATGTTCCTCTAGTTTGAAGTGTACTGGATTAAATTAAGAATTTGTTCTCTAGTCATAAGAAATCTTCACCTTCCATTAGGATTTGTATGCTATCTTCTCCATCATCTTCTAAGCAAACAATAGCTTTTCCTATCTTCGACTTCTTTAGCTTATGGTTATGCTAAACAATCTCCACCAAGCCTTACTCTAACTATACAAAAATCATAATTTGCCATTTTGCTCTATTTGATACCATGATTTCTTGTTAATCATACAGACTATTATTTCTCCTTCACACAGGTTGGCTTCGAGGTTTCATAGCAGATTATGGTGTGCCAGTGATGGTTCTCATCTGGACAGCTGCTTCTTATATACCTGCTGGAAGTATTCCAAGAGGAATCCCGAGGCGTCTCTTCAGCCCAAATCCATGGTCTCCGGGTGCATATGAGAATTGGACAGTCATAAAGGCATGTTTAATTCGCATTAGTTTTATGTTTATCCTGATAGAGTAATAACTTTTTGATACCATACTTCTATAACCTCTCTAAAGAGTGTGTTGGCTTATGCTTAAAAACTGACAGGATATGCTAGATGTGCCGGTTCTCTACATAATCGGAGCTTTTATTCCAGCAACAATGATTGCGGTACTTTACTATTTTGACCACAGTGTAGCATCTCAACTTGCTCAGCAAAAAGAATTCAACTTGAGAAAGCCACCTTCTTTCCACTACGATTTACTTCTTCTGGGGTTCATGGTATGCAGTTCTCCTTTTTTCTTGTATAATATTTTATATCTGTTCCAGAGTGATATGATGCCTAAACTACAGTTGCATTGAATTTGAGCTGTAGTTAAAAATGAAAGTTTGTTAATGAATGGCAGGTTATATTGTGTGGTCTCCTAGGAATACCTCCTTCAAATGGTGTCATTCCACAATCTCCAATGCATACCAAAAGTCTGGCTACCCTTAAGCACCAGGTAGGTAAATCAGCCCGTATACAGTGAAAGGCTTTCTTGTTTTGATGATAAACATATAGATTGTCAAGCACTAATGGTTAATTTGTTGTTCATATTGTTCTCTAAGTTGCAATCTTACTAGCAACTCAATTAACCCCCATTATATATAACTATGTACTATCTATATGTTTAGAATCCAACTTATTTACCCTTAAAATTCCATTATATACATAACTGTGTAGATATATAACTATAATTATAAACTGTGTGTCTTCATGGCTCTGTATTCAGTCCCTTATCAAATGTTATTCTGTTGAGCAGCTGCTTCGTAATCGACTTGTAGCAACAGCACGAAAATGTATGGGTAAGAATGAAAGTCTGTCACAAGTGTATGGAAGCATGCAAGAAGCCTATCAACAGATGCAGACTCCATTGGTTTATCAGCAACCTTCAGCTCGAGTATGATTTTGTACCTTGTTTTATATTTTCCATGTAACATGGAACTATTGTTGCTTCTTTCATTTTTCTCGTACATGATAAATAGTTACTATTTAAGAATTTGTCTCATGAATACTCTGATAATGCTATTCTCTGAACTTTATAGTAAAAAATTACAAAAAATAAAAAATAAAAAAATCTCAATATAAGGGAATATAATTTGTAACCAAAGTATTTGGCTTGCTTGGTATGTCCTCCGCCTTGGGGAGCTAGAAGTTTACGGTCCTGTGGAGTTATGTGTTTGTGAGTTTATTTACCTACTGTAGAAAAGGGCATATAATTTCTGTAAGGACATTATATGTAATTTCGTTGCAAAAGTAATTAGAGAATTTCGTCTCTATCTTTTCAGTAAGGTGCTAAGTCATGAGGCTTATGCCATAGCTCGTCTAAACCTATTTTCTCCACAGGGACTGAACGAATTAAAAGACTCAACAATTCAATTGGCTTCAAGCATGGGTCACATGGATGCTCCAGTTGATGAGACAGTATTTGATGTTGAGAAGGAGATTGATGACTTACTACCAGTTGAGGTGAAAGAACAACGGCTTAGTAACTTGCTCCAATCTACAATGGTAGGAGGATGTGTTGTCGCCATGCCTTTGCTTAAAATGATCCCAACCTCAGTACTTTGGGGGTACTTTGCCTATATGGCCATCGATAGCTTACCAGGAAACCAGTTTTGGGAGCGGATCTTACTGCTATTTACATCTCCTAGTAGAAGATATAAGTAAGGCTCATTTTCAGTCTATCTTCAGTTTGTTCCTCATTTTTCTCATTAATTTGAAGGAAAACTAATTGAAATGCACGTGTATCTGTTTTCAGAGTATTGGAGGAGTACCATGCCACTTTCGTGGAAACTGTACCTTTCAAGACAATCACATTTTTTACTCTTTTCCAGACTGCTTACTTGCTTATTTGTTTTGGAATTACATGGATTCCAATTGCTGGAGTTCTGTTTCCTTCGATGATCATGCTTCTGGTTCCAGTGAGACAATACCTAATGCCCAAATTTTTCAAAGGGGCACACCTCCAAGATTTGGATGCCGCAGAGTATGAAGAGTCACCAGCAATACCATTCAACCTAGCAGCTGTAAGTTCCCCCCTCCTCCCGGCCCTGTTTTTTCCCTCACTCCTAATAACAAGGTCAAGAACACAATTTATTTCCTTAGTTTTACAAATTTGAAAAGGAAAATTCTAAAAACTATTTTATATTATTTTTGATACTTTAAGAGCCTGAGGTGTTTTGCAAAGCTATTGGCTTGGCACCATATTCTGGATACAGGCATTTTGGACCAGAAATATAGAATGTTATGATTATTGGGAAAATTGTAACAGCTTTTTAAGAGCAAAAAATAATTAAGGGAAACAAAAATGAAGGATGCATTAGTGGGGTGGAGGTAACACATGTCCTGTCATTTTCCTCTCGAGCTCACTTGAAATTTTTGGGAAGTTAAAGAATGTTAGGGATCTACTAGAAACATTTGCACAAAATTGTAGGCCTCATTTTTGCTTATGTCTTGTATGTCCTTGATGTGCTCTTGCTAGGAGGGTGAGATGGGTTCAAGAGCTTCATTTGCTGATGATAGAGAGATTCTAGATGGGATAATAACCAGAAGCCGCGGTGAGGTAAGACGTATTTGCAGTCCAAAGGTTACAAGTTCCACTACAACACCAGCCAAAGATTTCATAAGTCACCAGAGCCCGCGATTCTCCTCAGATAAAGCTTACAGCCCTCGGTTAAGTGAACTTCGAGCGGATCAAAGTCCTCGGCTTGGTGGAAGAGGACAATTTAGTCCAAGGACAGGTGAAGCAAGACCTTCAAATTTAGGAAAAAGTAGTGAGAAGTAGATATGAATCAGCATATGTCTTGGCTGTTATAACTGATTACCTGCTTGCCATAAGAAAAGGTGAGGGATAGTGTGATGAATATGTAGGTAGTCTGCAATGGCTTATTCCTAGCTTCTTTCTTTGACTTGGGCTGTTGTTGTTGTATATATTCTACCCTTGTAAACTCCATCAAGGGAAGAATAGCTGTTACCAGAACTTAGAGCAATAATAATATTGAATCTTTTACGATATTTCCTGTGATTAATCATATTGTTATAAGACCGGATTATATGTGACTATTTTTTTTTATCTTTTTTATTGGATTGGAGATTGCTTCAATGGTTGAAAATATTTCTTTTCATAAAGAACATGAAAACATAGTCAATCAAAAGCACAAAGTATAAAGAATCAAAGTGGAATAAGGAATAAGATCAGAAAGAAACATTTTTTTTCTAAAAGGTAAAAAGATTGTGTATCAGAAAAAAAATCTTTTCTTATAAGGTTTTTGGCAACATCCAACTCACCTTCCTCACGATCGATGCCCCCTCAACTCCGGATTATCTAAGCAAGCAAAATTTATCATGATTGTATGGAGTGGCAAAGTTCATTAATGGTACCATTTCTGTAGTGAAATAATGTCTATGAAAGTTCAAATTCCACAGAAGAAGCTTTATGTGCTACTTAAATTCTCAATATCACGTTCTTATACCATGAAAACATGCAAGTACAGACATCGCGTCATCACCAACATAAAATGAATTCCCATATAAACAAATGGAGCCATTTATTTTTTCACAATCAAAAGGAAATAACAAAGAAATTGAATTCTCATATAAACCAGTAGGTATTATTAATAGAAATTTTGAATTGAGTGTAGCCTTGTTTCTGTTTTACTGTCAAGAAGACCAATTAAGAAGTAAACACTCAAAGAAAAAGGAAAAATAAAAAATAATAAAAATAAAAAATTCTTTTGGATTAACCTTATATCTCTATTTTCTGGCCACCAACCAGAGGTTGTTGAAAAATGTCCTCAGGTACTAAAAGATGAGGCTCAATTTGGGTGTAAAAGAGGTTCCTTTTGGCATACCAGTATTCTTACTTTATGAGTCATATCTGTAGCTTTAGAAGTAGGCAAAGAGTTCATGTACCTTCTTCTTTGTTTTATTTGTTTTCCTTAGAACTTTTGAGTTGTCGATCAGTATAGCTCCTCTTTCTAGCAGGAAAAAAATAATAATAAAAAATAAAAAAATAAAAAAAAAAAACTGAAAGCTAATTTGTAAAGGAACAACTCTTGGTATATTTAGCGGAAACTACATGGAAGGATGACTGTTAGTGATAATTTTTACGGTTAAACTTCACACAAGGCAGGTTCTCAACTTTTAAATTACAAAATGAGAAACATGCAGAATATTACGTATTTTTGCTCTACAAAGCAACCATATACTACTACTTTTGCAATGTTAGGAAAACAACAAAGGAATTTGACTTTGTGATGCGAAATGATGATGTTCATGAATCAAACAATTACGTGATTGTAACACTTGTGAATTCCCATACTTGGTTATGGCCCCCCCGTGGAATGATATAAGTTAAAATCCTAGCTTATAGGGTGTTGTTCAATAATACCACATTCTGGCTGAGGCTCCTCCATGTGGTAATCCACTCTGCAGAAGCCTAAAGATAAGGTTGACAGAAATTTCTAGAATTGACAATCTGATTCTGATGTGAAAAAACAAAAAAGTATAAGGTATGCATTTGGAGAAGAAAAGTGAATTGGAAAGTGTGTTGTTGGAACAGAAATGAATCAAAAGCAACGGTGGTAATTCTTTCACATATCTTTGTTTTTTTATTTTTTTATAGGAATACAAAGGGCCCAATGTTCTCAATTGCAGGATAATGGTGAAGTAGGCATGTTGAGACTTGTGAACTTAGTGGGAACAGTGGCTGTGATCATGTGTCATGAGGGTTCTAGGTCACTCTGCTAATAATTTCAGAATCTTTGTTTGATATGTTGAAGTTCATAAAGTTTTGAAAAAGAAGAATTCAACATTATCAAACAAAGAATTACAACCGCTGCTTTTGATTCATTTATGTTCCAACAACCTCATAATTAAAGAGAATTGTTCAACAGAAGAAGGATGAGTGGATTGACATCTACACGGGTGATCAATATGTTGGCAGTAAAGTGTGAAACTTATATAGATGAGGTCAACTATGCCACCTAATTCATACATACATGCATAATCTCATTTCCTTCAATTCAACCTCATCACTAAAGACAATGACTTTCTTAGTTTCCTATGCAGCCTTCATTGATTCACACAGCATCTTTCTGATTTTAATTTACTGGTGAACTGAAACATAACAGATCAAGTTCATCCTATATGAACAGAAAATAGATTTTTATTTTTTATTATTATTATTTTTTTTCAAGGCAAGAAATAACTCAAAGGG
>JAOTQH010000045.1:23163-34139 GCA_025631255.1 Cornus kousa
TATATACACACATACACACAGGCATATGCCGGAGCGAGCAAAGGCATCCGTGATGGCGTTCGTTGTCTTCGCCGGAGAAAGCAATGGCATCAGTGCCGCCGCCGCCCACTTCCGTGGTCACGGTTCAGTTCGTGTGCTCGACGGTGAGTGCCCAACCGCCGATTCATCACCGCCATCGTCTCCTCTTTTCTCTCTAGTGGCGTGGGTTTGTAACATGGTGAGACAAATATATATATATATATATATATATCTGTAAGAGAACCACTATTCCTCATGATGGGTGGTTGCCGCTGTAGTGTTGAAAGATAAGGAGAAGGAGAGTATAGCTATGCTCCTTAATTTGTCGATGAAGCTTGTCGAAAAAATTAAGTTTGGAAAAACTGGCTTCATTGTCCATAGCTATCCGTACTGGGTTCGATCCAAATGTGTTGATTCATAAACAGGGCTAAGTCAATTCCATTGGGGGCAGGTTTTAGATCTGGGTTTCACCTATCTACTGCCAACAACAGCGAAGGTTGCCAGAATTGGATAATTCAATTACAGCCTCGCCGTCGTTGGAAGTCGCCTGGTCCATTACCGTTGAAGACCCATTTTCAGTACCCATTTTCGGTCGCGCAATGCCGTCGGGCAACCGTAGATTCCAGAAATACAGAGCATTAAAATTCCTCCTCTTGTTGGTTTCCCTCTTTTTAATTCTGGCTTTCTCTTGGATTTCATATATAAACCCTAATCAAATCAAAGAGAGAAGATAAGGAAGAATCTAATAGCTGAAAGATTAATGAGAAAGAAATAAACCAGAAACAGAGAAGAAGAAAGATAGATTGGGATTGTGTGGGTGGTGGTGGCAATTGATGATTGGAATTGTGTGGGTGGTGGCAACGGCGGCAATTGGTGATGGGCTGGGATTAGGCGGGTTTTGGCGGCAGTTGCGATTATGTAGTGTATGTGTATATATATATACAAAGAGAAAAGAATAAGGGTTTGGGTTTGGGTTTAATCCAAGGGCATTTAAGGCAATTAAGATATCAATTTTATATCAAAGGATAATAAAGTTAATTCACCATTGTTAGGGGTCTATTTGTCCATTTTTCAAACTTAAAGGGGTGTCTTTGTCCAAAAAATGAATAACTTTCATCTGTCTGTCCTTTTGGCAAACCTTAAGGGGTCTGAATGTACTTTACCCTAAAAAGAAAAATATGGTGGGTCTTACTTTTTCATGCCCAGCCCCAGCCCACGACTATACAACTAAAAATCTTTTAAATTTAATATTCATTTTGTCCCAAAATATATAACCATCTTTTCTTTTTGGGATGTCCCAAAATATATGTCCCTTTCCCAAAATATATGTTAATTTATTCTTTTTGGGATATCCCAAAATACATGTCGAAAGTAGATGTACTTTTTTTCATCACATTCTCAAATTACTCTTTTTTCATTTACTTATTTTAGTTGTTTAGAACATTACAAGGTTAAAAATGAAATTTCACTCATTATCAATTACAATTCAATAAAAAATTAGAATTTTAATACATCTCAATTATTTTGAGCCGGAAGGAATAATATTATTATTACTTGTGAATAAAATATTTATTTCCATTATCCACACTACATAACTAAAAATACTTACATAGTGATCTAGAAAAGAGATATAGAGAGAGAAATTCATAAATTAGTTACAGTTAGGACCCCCTCCTGCGTTGATGCCGCGTTATTCTAAGCAATGTCGCTCTCCGACGCCTCCCCATTGATTTTCTGAGGCATATGCAACGGCCTCTCTCTCTCTCTCTCTCTCTCTCTTTCTCTCTCCATCAACCCACACCTCACAAACAAAACCCAAATTCAAACTCGATGTTCCTCTTTTGAACCCCTCTGAAATTTTGCAATCTCCAGAGCTAAGAAACCAGACATAAGACACAATTTCTGAGTAAACAAACAGGTATCCTTCAGAATTTCTCTCTATATTCTGTAATCAAATTCTCTCCATCTCGGTGTGTGTGTGTATATATATATATTGGGTTTTAGAATTCCTAAATTTTGTTTTCTCACATACCCATTTTGTGTTTTAACAATTTCTTAGTTTATTTTTAAAATTCCTCTCATTTTTATTTATTTATTTTTGTGGGTTAAGTAATCAAATCATATTTATGTTACATGCATGATCTGTTGTCATGGGTTATAACTGATTTTTGATTGGTTATTTTCAATTTTTTGCACAGCTGAATTTGTAACTTTGACAATGGATTATCAATGATGGGTAAAATGTACAGCAACTACGTGATAGGCATTGAATCATGGGCAAATGTTGATCTTGCGGAATAATATTGTACCGAAAACATTAGATTCTTTTTGCATACATTTTTGTTAGATTTGTAAAGGATAAGGGTATATTGAAGATTTATAGTTCATAGAGAAATTTTGTTATTAGTGATTTTAGAAATTGTTCATTAATTGTTTGACACATGTACCATTTGTTGGCGCGATATGAGTTGTTATTGTATTCATGGGCATTTGGTGATAAAAATTTAGGGAAACCAATCGCACAATCTTTTGGGTTGAGTCTGTGTAGGGGACAAAGTGTGTTCGACTTCTTTGTCCGAATTCAGAGAAGTAATTGCAGAAGTAGTTTCTGAATTTTGATGGGTATTAAGGAATAAGACTTGAAAAGCCAGAGAATGTTCATCCACAGCTAAATAGATATTTGATTTCTTCCAAGACCATGGCAAGTGAAACTCCTGGTACTTCAGGAGAATTTTATGCCGATAAACATGCACATAATGTATCTGAACAAACAGGTGAGGAATTTTCTGCAGAGTTTCTTAGGGATCGCGTTATGCCAAGAAATGTACGTGTAATGAATGACATGGAGCAGCCTCAGCAGAAGAGAGTTGACTCAAACTTTATTCAGAATCATCAGCTTGTTTATGAGGATCTTACTGGCCTTCTTGGGATAAACAGAATGGATTCTGAAAGTGGTACAGATAATTCAGATGCTTCTACCAAGAAAGGATATTCGCCGGAACTAGAGAAGAAGGTTTATCCAGAAATGGAAAGCAGACACCATGAGGAATATAAAGTCAGTGGACAACAACCACGAAATTCTTTGGGTGAAACTAATTGTGATCAAGCTGCACCTGGTCCAACTGGTACACCCCTTTATGGAACAGACTCGCCTAATGCATACCAGCTGTGTGGTTTGGGGTCAGGAGTTTCAGACTGTTCTTTCTCTGGCAAAATGAAATTCCTCTGCAGCTTTGGGGGAAGAATATTACCAAGGCCAAGTGATGGGAAGCTCAGATATGTCGGAGGGGAAACACGGATTATATCCATTAGGAAAAACCTGAGTTATGCTGAACTTGTGAAGAAGACTTCTGCCATTTGCAATCAACGTCATACGATTAAGTACCAGCTTCCTGGTGAGGATCTTGATGCGCTTATTTCTGTATCTTCTGATGAGGATTTTCATCATATGATAGAAGAATATCATGATTTGGAAAAAGTAAATCAAAGGCTGCGTATATTTCTTGTATCTTCTGTTGATCCTGAAAGCCCATGTTCTTTTGAAGCAAAGACTACTGGACAGCAGTGTGATGTTGATTATCAATATGTTGTTGCGGTTAATGGCATGCTGGATCCAAGTCCCCGGAGAAGCTCTAGCACTCAAAGCCTGGCAAGCCAAGCAAGCCTGTTGGGAAGTAATTTGGATTGTAGTCCAACCTTTCAAAGAGACTCTCCTACTTCCCTTCATCCAAGGAGTTTCCATATGCAACTTTATGAAGATCGTGTGTGCTCTGACGGTCATGATCAAAGCAACAATCCAATTGTTATGGACCAACTGGCATATGACAATTCCTATGGTGTTGAGGCCACAAGCAATTATTATAATCATCCTCGTGAACCTGTGTCAGTGGTGAATTACCATCATCAAAACAAGCAATTGGTAGAACCTAAACAGACACGTGATGTGCATTTCCTAAATCGTACCCCCAGCAGAGATTTATTGTCTTCTCCTCTATATTGTCAGGGTGATATTGACAATGAAGGGCCTCTGCACAGTGAAAAGGCAATCCGTCTGGAAAAGATCCTCTATACTCCTGAAGATTCAACAGGCCTATATTCTGTGTCTGATGTTCCAGTAGGTGCTCATCCGAGAATGTCACATGCGCTCTCTGACTCACATTTGCAAGATGAACGGTTGTCCAATCTAGAAGAAGGTAAAATCCCATGGTACCCCCCGAATTCTGAAATAGAAAATTCACCTTCCTTGGCAATGTCAAATTCTTCACAAGAAAGGCTCATGCAAAGGCAGCAGATGATGGACGAGAAAAACCAAGGGGCTAAAAATGATAATCAGCCCGCTTTCAAGACACCAGACAATACCAAGGAATCTATTGAATGGGGGAAAAATACATTGAAGTGGAAGAACAAGAAAGACACTTCATTGGGTCAGGATTGGGAACGTCATGAAGGAAATTTGAATATTTCATCATATGCTAATGCTGTGGAACATAATATTAACTTGCCAAAAATTCACTGCTACCCAAACTCAATACCCCGCGTTCATATCTCACAACAAGAGGCACAAGTTCCTGGAGGCATCAGCTCTCTTTCCCCAGCAATCGATTTGGATATTTCCTCAAACAGCATGAGAGAGCAACCCAAGGGTTATCAATTAAATTCAGACGAATCTGAGTTTCTTGTCCAGAGCCAAAAGGCTAACATGGATCTGCAGCATAGTATGACTGGTACAATGAGTGACAAAACTGCTTCGCGGGGATCTTCTGAAGTACAACCCATCAAATCTTGGGAAATGAGTGAACAAGAACCCATTGCTGCAGCAGCTGTAGATTTAACTACAATTGCAAGAGATGGATCAGGTTCAAAGTTAAACTTTCTTGAGAATGATCCTCCTGTCACTAAATCCTCTATTAGAAATCCCACCACTGATTCATCCTTAGAAAGAGAGTTTTATCTCCATGATGAGGACCTTGCAAATCATCCTAATAATGTGCTGAAATCAGGGATTATTGTTGAAGATGTAACTGACAGTGTGCCTCCTGACATCCCCTCATCCTCAACAGCTGTCCCACATATACAAGATGACTCCACGGATGAAATTTTGTCCCCTAGAGAAACAGATACTGAAAGCGTCGCCCCAGAATCTGACTATGAGGTAATACTATTGTTATTAATTCTTTGGTTTTGTTTCTTAAGAATTTATGCATCTGTTGGAAGATTTGAGTTACTATAATATGTTTTGTAGGATTATAGAGTTGATAAAAAAGAAAAGGATGAATCTATTAGTGATGCCATAATAGCCGAAATGGAAGCAGGCATCTACGGTTTGCAGGTCAGGAATTGCAATTTTAATTGATTTATATAATGATATAGTTCATGTTTAACATATTGTGAATGCTGATTCTGATTTTCTCCTGTCATGGTTGATGAATTGTATCCATTCCAGTTTAACTTGTAGTTAAAGAGTATGTGGCCACTTCAGTTGTTCACCATCATTTAATGATGAACACAAGTTGCCATGAATGATATTCTTTTTGTAAATTGCATATATTGTTCATCAGAACATTTGAACATGATTTTCGTACTGGTCAAGGTCTTATTTCAATTTCACTGCAAATTCTCCCTTTTGATTGTCAGGCATATTTGTTAAAAGGCCATAATTATGTTATTTCCTTTTCACAAGAACTTTAGGAAGTGTTTGTGAAGAGCTTTATACACTCTTAGCATGAAAATATAGTTTCAACAGGAGTTAGGATCCGGTACATATGATATTCAAAAGAGTGGAAGATTTTGATTTTATTCAACTAAATGCTTCAGATGCTGATGTGCAGATCATAAAAAATGCTGATCTTGAAGAACTACAGGAGTTAGGATCCGGTACATATGGAACTGTATATCATGGAAAGTGGAGGGGAACAGATGTTGCTATCAAGAGAATCAAAAAGAGCTGTTTTGCAGGGAGATCATCAGAGCAAGAGCGATTGGTGAGTACACAACTTAGCAATAGCAAACTTTGAAATTTTTCAGTTCAATTTCTTCTTATGATAACTGTTATAATTGATTTGTCTGTATATATGTAGAAATTAGTCACCAGACTTGCCTTGAGAAACAAAATAAATATAAACCATAATACACTGAAGATTCCCCCTACACTGGAAGAAAAATTAGTATACTAGAAATGAAGAAAGAAGTCAAAGGTGTTTTACTAACTCTTGGGACTGAAATACTTAATTACACTCTACTTTGACAGACCAAAGACTTCTGGAGAGAGGCCCAGATTCTGTCAAAACTTCACCATCCAAATGTGGTAGCATTTTATGGAGTTGTTCCTGATGGGCCAGGTGGAACATTGGCGACAGTAACTGAATACATGGTCAATGGGTCACTACGTCATGTCCTAGTAAAGAAGGATCGGTGAGTTTATCTATGTTACCAAGTTCCCTTCTGAACTTTTTTAAAGAGATACAAAGTTATCAAATCTTGAAACTCCTATTGCAGCGCACTTGATCGGCGTAAAAGACTTAAAATTGCAATGGATGCAGCTTTTGGCATGGAGTACTTGCATTTGAAAAATATTGTTCATTTTGATTTGAAATGTGACAATCTTCTTGTCAATTTGAGAGATACCCAACGACCCATATGCAAGGTATTCAGCAGCTGTAAAAGTGCTTAAATTTGTTTTAATGGTAGATTTTTCAACAAGTTTTTTGTACATTTTGAGCTGATGTTAGAAAATTAATGTTTCTAATGTAATCCATCATGTTTCATCATTCATGGAAGCTTTTTAGAATTCACCAGGGGAAGTTACTGCATTTTAACTTTCCTGTTTCATTATTTTTGTTCATCTCTTCGTCATTTTGTCACTTTTTTCAAGCGTTATTATAATGGACTGGACTTTCAGGTTGGAGATTTTGGATTATCAAGAATTAAACGCAATACACTTGTGTCTGGTGGTGTGCGAGGAACCCTACCATGGATGGCACCAGAACTATTGAATGGTAGCAGTAGTCGAGTTTCTGAGAAGGTTAGAATTAAAGCCTATTATCTTTAATGTTGGAGTTTGAGTAACTTCGAAGAAACTAGTGACGTCTTAAAGAAGATAGTCATCTCATTTTCTCTTTGTTTTCCCTTTCCATTATTTCTTGTGAGTTGTGACAGGTTGATGTATTCTCCTTCGGGGTTGCTATGTGGGAGCTCTTGACTGGGGAGGAGCCCTATGCGAACATGCATTGTGGTGCTATAATAGGTGATCCTATCTACTTTATCTAATAATAACTCTAAATAAGAAGATAAAGACCCAAGTTGTGTTAGGTATAAGCTTGAGTACCAGCTTCACCTTCTAACACCAATGCCTTTTTATTCTTTGAACCTGAAAAAAATTTCCAACCATTTTATATAGGTGTCTCCCATTAAGATAATATGGTACTTTTATTATGGTCTCCAATTGTACATAAATATGTTAGTTGTCGTCTCCACCCAGTTAATTTTTTTGCCCCTCCCTCCATTGCATCGTTCGGCAAAATATAATGAACAAGTAGTATTTTTTTTTTCCCTTTCTATATGTATATAACTATTACAATGTTTATGAGGGTCATTGCCTGGTTCAACAGCTTAACACTTCAACATTAGTGCCATTGGTGTGAGTCCGAGCCCAAGTAGTTACTTTATGAAATATCAAAGATCAGGTCTTTCTTGAGTCCCTGCTTTTATTTAACTATTATGATGTTTATGCCTCAGCCTCTAATATAATTGTTTTAACCACGACCTCTTAGAAATTCAACATTGCACTCCAAGTTAATTATCAGTGATTTACTTTTATAAATAACTTTTTTGTTTAACGAATGAATTCTTAGGTCCTCTTCAGTGTGATAATATGGATCCATAATGTGGCAAGAACATCATGGTTAATCTTCCAAATTTTTGTTTGGCATATTAGTTCAAAATGAGCCTTCTAGAATTTTCGGGAACTTGGACTTCCAATTTAAAATTTCCCATAGAAACCTAAATATTGATTCAGTTAGATATCAAGAATGAAATGTCAATTATCAACATTTGGTTTAAGACCTTGATCTTAGGACTCTGGAAACGTATGCATATACACTTTCTTTAAAAAATTTACTGATTTTGGAATCTCTGTTATGCCATTTTTCTTTCAAATACCCCCACATTTTCTAATTAGTGCCTGTTTCTCCAAGTGTGACCCTGTTTACTCTCATGAAGGTGGGATTGTAAGTAACACACTCAGGCCTCCCATTCCCGAACGCTGCGATACTGAGTGGAGAAAATTGATGGAGGAGTGCTGGTCACCTGATCCAGCAGCCAGGCCATCATTCACAGAGATAACGAATAGGCTGCGTGATATGTCAACAGCACTGCAGCCAAAGCGGCCTAGTCAGTTGAAGAGATGAGATTCTACATCCCCATGTAAGTTACAAGGAAAAACAAAGTGTCCTTCCTTTATGAGATGAGTTTGTGAAATGTCCTCCATACAAGCAATTGAAGAAAATTCACAATTTTTTTTTCTCACTTTTGGTATTAAAATTGTACAGCACTTGTTTTTTGCTTAATTATTATACAAAACCAGAAGCTTTGATAGTGCATCATGGTGACAATAGGGTAATATGTAATTATGTTTGTATGGATATTAAAATCACCCTCTTGAATGTACTAGCATATTGTAAATGCTTGCCAATGAGAGCTTCTTTTTGTGTGTGAGTTTTGTGTGCGACCTGTTTATTTTTCTGTTGATTTCTTTATTACGTTCTTGGGTCGCGGGATTTGTCACTAACTCCTAATTTTCTAGACCAATCAACTGTGACACGGAGAATGAATATTATTCTTTGATATTATAATTATTGGTTGCAATGAATTAGACTCCAATGATGAACAAGCTTGTTTTCAACATTATTCTGAGCTTCAATTGGATTGAACGCAAGTAAAGTGACCCACTAGCTATCATCAATTTGTTATCTATAGTGTGCAATTATGCTTAAATTGCTTTCCTTGTGACAAGTTCACCATTAAAGTTGGAGTTTTTAACACAATATTATTGGCATTATTTGACATTACTCAGGCGAAAAGCAAACATTAGGCCACTTTATGCGATGTTAAATTCAGCACTGAAATTGCAAAATGTAAGCAAGACGATGGAAAAAGATTACTAGGCCATTGGGTCAGGTGAAAATGAGTGGTTTGAAGTCCACATGAAATAAATTGGTGTGTGTGTTGTACTTAGCTACCAAGAAATGTTTACTTTAACCTAATTTTCAATTTCAGCAAGATTAATTTTATTTTATTTTATTTTATTTATTTATTTTCTAGAACTTCCAAAAAACCCAAATAGAAAGTCCACATACAATTAATTTCTTATTACCAAAAAAAGACAAACAATTAATTTGTACTCTTACCAAAATTCATCAAACAACATAAATAACAAGTAACACCACATTTTAGTATAATCATAGTCATACACAAAACCATATGTAATTATTAAAACAAAGCCTGTTCATTCAAGCCTTGTGAACTAACGAATGTACATTGAAAACCATAGGGCACAAAAGATTGGTTCTTATCTATTTGACGTACAATTAATTTGTACCCTCACCAAACTTCATCAAACAGCATATATAACCTCACATATTAGTATATTATCATTACACAAAACTATATGCAATTATCAACACAAAGCCTGTTCTTTCAAGCATTGTGAACTAACAAATGTACCATGGAAACCATAGGGCACTCTAGTGGGCAACTTCACTGAGGCTACTTGGTTCATGTTTGAAGCATCCACTATCACCAACTCAGACCTCTCTCTCTTCTCATCTCTCACAAAACTCATCACCCACCCTTTATCTTCTTCTTCACCTGTCTCGTCCGCCACCAAACACGGTTCGCCGCCAAACCTTCCGGCACCATATAGAAAATGTGTCACCTCTCCGGTCACCAAATCCACTTTGGCAATTCCCGAACACTTTGGCCAAGGTTCTGCCACCGCCAAGTACACGTACCGGATTTTCCGGCCAAGCCGCCGCTTGTCCACTTGCCCGGCTTCCAAATTCAGACCCGCCACAATGACCCTTCGGGTCGACCCACCCGTATTTAAGTTGAGTCGGATCTCAGATAACTCGCTCCGGATCGGGCTGTCTCCTTCTTTGAAAATAGAATCGGGTGGAGTCATGCATGACCCGATAACCACAATAATCGGATCACCATGTTCGTTATACTCCTCCCATGCATTCCACAGATGGAAGCAAAAGCAGTCGGGTACCTCAACCCATCGAATTCCCGATTCGTTGTCGTCCTCTTTGGGCAAAACTCCAAACCGGGAAGTCTTGTTCGGGTCATGAATTACGGGTGACCCGCCACGGACCATTTCGGATAGCTTGAACACCACCTGATGATCCGGGATGATCACGTGAGACTCCGTAATTGCAAAGTCATGAATCATAGTTGGTTGACGGAGGGAAATAGGCACATCACGTGACTTTCTCCCGCACGTGTCAAACTTCAAGTACTTTAGATAAGGCTTTTTTAGTACGTTGTAGCTCAGACTGTAGAGATCCCCTGTAACAGGGTCCACCTTGGGATGCGCTATCATTGAATTATCAAGCTGGCCGTTAAAATCGTACCGTCCGATCGTTTCGAGATCACCATCAGCCGTGATACGGATGTTGTACGGAAGATCATCCTCTGACATGGCAAGAACTCGGCCGTTGAAATAGATTAACCCAGCGTTGGCCACACCAGTGCCTCGTGAGCTATCGACTAGGCCGATTGAGGCTCGAGCGAAGAACAGCGAGAGCCGAGCTAGGCCAAGATGGCCATGCAGCTCGCCGATCGGCTTCGGAAATAGAGCCCTTCCAAGCGCGGATTCTTGGACAAGCCGACTAGTGAGAGTGAACCGACAAGAGTAGCTGGGTCGGTTAGGCGAGCCTAAAGTAACGGAGTGTATCATGCCG
>JAOTQH010000046.1:32442-56932 GCA_025631255.1 Cornus kousa
GGCACATGAAACACCGATTAACCACCACCTGATTTCTTCTTCTCAAATTATCCTGAGTCAAAATCTTTCCCAAAACAAAGGTCCAAGCAAAAAAGGCCACCTTAAGAGGAGCCTTAGAACGCCAAATTGCCTTCCACGGGAAAGATCCTTCAGGCTATTGAGAGAGGCACCTGAAGAAAGACCGCACAGCAAATCGATTGGTCAACTAATAGCTATCCTATTGAGATTATATGTGATTTTATTCCTCATCGGTCCATTAACCTTATACCTATGGCTCTATATTTTCATACGTTTGAATTTGTTGATTCGTTTATCCAACTAGTCCATGAGTTTCATGCCGATATGCGACGACAAATTGTTTTGAGTAATAAAAATTATGAATTTATTGCATATGCTCATATTAAGAATCAAAAATTCATTAAAGGAGATTATGTTCCAATTTGTGCATCACCACAATCTTATAACTCATCTGAGACTTTGCAAGCCCAAGTCGCTCGATATTTCCACATCACTCATAACTTCGTACCTTATGCACATTTACTTGACTTGCCATCAGATAATGGTATTAGTCCAATTTTTCATGTGGAGTATTCGATGCCTAACCTAGATACCTTTGAGCCTCTTGTGTTGTTAGCTTGTGTTCCTACAGGTGGAATTACATTTTCTTCAGTAACAGCATTTGTCCTCCCATCATGTCAACCAAGGCATTTGAATTGGATTAAAGATGTTATTGACTATTAGAGTGATTCACCATGGACATATTATTCAGCTTTAGATGTCACAAGGAGTACAGATGAGTTTTGCCATGTTGTTCCAAACTTTTCAGAGCAGTATTATCAACTTTACTCTCCGGAGAAGAGTTCTTCTCAGCTGAGGAGAATTGATGGGGAATGGGCTGTGATTCGTACACGAGTTGCGCGTGTTCCAACATTACTTTTGGAGAAGAGGAAAAGAGAAATAGAATTAGGAAATTTTGTAATTTAGGGCTACATTATTATGTTCCTTGTTATTTTGGCAATGTTCTATTTTTAGGGTTATTTTAGTATTTTCATATATTAGGGTCTGCTTAATGTTTTGCCTATATAAAGGATTCTTTGTAAACAAAGCATTTAGTTTTGGAATATTGAATATTACCGTGAGTTTGCGAACTCCACCTCTGTGACTTTTCTCCCTCCTTGTTCTTGTTGTTCTTAATCCCTCAGTCTATCTGACCCTATGGCCTATGTTGTTGCAGTTTTTTTGTCTTCAAGTTGTAGATTGGATCCAACAGAAAACACAAGAGAGAGAGAGAGAGAGAACCTGATACTCCTGAAAGTACACAAATCCTGTACAAATAGAAAAGAAAGTCCAAGCAATCTGAAGCATAGGAACGATTAGCATTGCATCAAACAATGACAATCCTTCATTCAACCTTGCCATCTGCAGCAGTAGCAAATTGACAATAAAAAATCAAAATTTGGCACCATCCCCAGGAAGTTTATTTATTTATTTTTTCCCTGTATACCATCCCCGTGAAGTTGCGGCGTTGAAATATTACTACAAAACATTCAGAAACAGAAAAATACGAGTTATGCATGCAATCATGAATGATCTTTACCCAAAAACCAGCCGTACTAAGAAACAGTAAAAGCATGGAGTAAGTGAACCAGCTATGCAACTGATAACCGTTAGACATGGACAATCTTAGTAGGATAGAGCTGCAAAAAAAAGGATATTGCACGTCAGAAACAATGGCATTGTAAACTTTATCACCCAAGAAGTAATGTAAACTAAGGCAGCTTACTTACAGAGATTTTGCAAACAAAACCGAGCAGGATCCTACAGCACCCGAAACTATAGCATAGGAAAAAGGAAGCAGCATGTGCCAATAAGACTTGAGGTCATGTCCAGGAACTGCAAGCAGCAATTCTCCTCTCCTGCATATTCCACATATCTATTGTAACAAGAATCAAGATGGAGGCTTAGTCATTTTATCAAATAAAAGGACTAGAAACTAGAACAACAAAATCAGTTAGCTCCCACAAAAGCATATGCTCAGCTCAAATCCTTGATCTTACCCTGTAAAGGTCAGATGCAGTAGTCCTTACCTGTATATGGAGTGATGCAAGGCAACAACTAAGACCAAAATCAGACAGTAAAGAAGGAACGTAATGTTGCTGTACTTCTCTGCCAACTGCTCTGGTGTGTAAACTGTGAAGCAAAAAATGGAGCAGAAAAACGTCATCACTTGACCTGGAAAACAGCCATACTTGTTCGCCAAGAGAACCTCTATTGCTCAATTGAGCATGCGATGCTGGGTGCAAGTGCCCGTGGACATTATACACAAACCATGACAAGGACACAGCCTATGGTGCATGTGCCACTAACCTAAATGCATTTGTTTGGGGAGTGGGATAAGAACAACTATGCAATATTTAAGAGATCATTCATTCTTTGACCACAAGTAGAAACAAGAAGCAGGCCATTTTGTGAAAAGATAACATATTGGGAAGAACCAGTCCCAGATACTGATGGAAAGAGATATGATCATGTGTACAGTGTATTGCATTCAAGAATTAGTTTATGGCTCTACGTAAGTTGACACAGACTCTGCATTGGTTACAGCATATATTGAAAAACAAAGGCTGATCTATCAACTGGAAGAGTAGTTCATTTTTGTTATATAAGAGAAAAACAATAAATCTGATATGTTTTTTTTAAGTACGAACTTTCCCAATAAGAATAAAAATATTATAATGCAGGTGTACAATGGAAGCAATACTCCAAGTGTCTAACAACCAAGCCTTTTCCCAATTACTTGGGGTTGGCTACATAATCCCATGTTTCCATTAACTGGGGGGGGAAGTAAAATGTAAACATACTTTAACTTGTGTCTTGTACTGCATGACTCTACGAGTTCAGATTATAGGCCTGTAATGTCTGGTTGCTGGTACAGAACATGGCTATCATGATACTTCTGAAGGTTTTGGTAGCTACACTACTTGATTGTTCTGTTCCATAGAACTTTAGAAAAGAATTATTGAATACATATTTTCCTTTAATATTTCATATCTGTATATTGATAGATAAAACTTATAGAAAAAGCTCCCTGTAATTTTTTTTCAGAAGTTAAGGAACGTGGACACCAATAAGTTGTATCCATGTCAGACACATTTCATTGGTAGGAGAGAAGGAGGAGGGATGGAGCAAGTCACAACTGTTTGGTACAAGGGCGAACTTGAGGGAAGGGAAGGATTGATGCACGAGACATACTACCTAGTCTTCAATTTGTCATCCCCCCAAAATTGGATGTAGGAAATCTGTGAAATGTGTGTGCGAGTACTTACCTAACCCAAAAATATATATATATATATATACATATGGATATAAGAGTAGAGGAAGAGAAGGATAAGGCATTGTATATTATGTCAAGTGACAATATTACCCTTCATCTATTTTTGCCAAATTATATTATATAAGTATAATGGTAAAATAAAATATGAAACCTCTCCTTTCCTTCCCTTTCTCCAAAGAATGAAAGGTGTCACCACCTTCTACTCCCTTACATTTCACCAAACAAAAAGAAAGGACACCTTCCCATCCCTAAGAATTCCTCATCCATCTTTCCTACCCTCCTAGCCATTCACTTCTCCATCCTTCACACCACACAAGCATTAAAAATGTTGAAGGTGTATAAGCCAAGCCAAAGGAAGGCAATAAGGAAGATGGCAGGCAGCCATTAAGAAGAAAACGGCCAGTATACTGAAAGATAGGATCGCTCTCCCAGTTCGAAGTTTTTCCTAGAAGTTTCAACATTGTGGAATATAACAAGAGTGGTGACTATAAACAGACTCGAGGACACATCATCACATGTTGCACGTCTTTCTTAATTTCGAACACATGGCCAACACTCAAGAACATGTGATTGATGAACCTTCTAATTTGAATACAACACTTTTTAGCATGGCAGAAAAGAAGATTAATTGCAAGGAAAAATTAAATTATAGGTTAATATAAAACGTGTGAAAAGTCTGATATATTTATATACATATATATATTTACAACAAAGTCCGACTATACTAAAGAACACAAGATGTAGCAAGGCTTGATTTAAAGAGTAAATGTTGTAGAGGACATATAGTCATCAAATTGTGTACATGTGCATATACATATCTACATACATGTACAAATTCACATATATGTATCATTATGACTTTATTTATATGAAAAAGGTGATTATGATTATATCATTTGAACATTATAAATTTCATCCAATCATGGCAATTGGACGTGAATTTTTAAGAATTGTTGTGTCAAGTGTCTATGATGTGTCAATGCCCTAAATCTGTGTCCATGCTGTCAGGTCCACAACATACCCATATCTTGTTTGTGCCACACATCTTGCAACGTCAACTTTTAAGACCTTAACTCTTTAACCAAGAATATGGACAAGAAAGTAATGGCTAGCACCAGTCATCATCCTGAAGAAATTAAACTACATTGTTCTCAGAAGAGATTTACCAGGTGACTGGTGGTTGCCAAAAGCTACAAGAAAAATGTTTCCAAGAACAATAAAGGCTGTGGCAACCAATACTCTGCAAAGGAAGAAACATTTATGTATATTAAAACGCAGGAAAAACAAAAAGAAGAAAAAAAGAAAATAACAACGATTCACTAATATTCTAAAGCATGCTCTCTCTACAGATTCTAACCTACCTGACAGTCACCGTTTTGCTTAAAACAAAGTATGCAAATGCGATGTTGGATACAAATTGTATAGATCCGAGGGCTGCAAGAAGTGACTGCAAAACACAAGAGGCCAAAAATGAATAAAAGGACCAAAGTATAATGATACCAAGATAAAATTTGTTATCCAACTCAACAGCGCATGTAGCAGTCACCAAACTGCGTATATACATGAAGTTCTAGTATCAACCTCATCTATTAAGTGAAAGGAGACAATATTACATGTCATACAGACCTGAGCAGCATATCCAAAGGAAATGAAATTAAGACAATTTCCAAGAGCAAAAACTAGAATACCTGCATGCCAAGAAGTATGCATTCAAGTAATACTATATGTGGTACAATAAGCATAACAGTTGTAAAAAAACAAGAACCAAAAACTAAACTTCTTACCAACTCTCCAAGCCTGGAAGTACATGATGGGCTTCATTACAATCTTTCCATTTGTCACATCACTGCTGACCATAGCTCTTTCTCTCTGCAATTAATTCAGTCACTCATCATAAATGCAATAGGAAGTGGAGCCAAAAAATTAACGCAACCACAGTAAAAAAAATTTAACCTCCCAGTCGATTGTGCCATATTATAAACATAAAGCCAGTGATAGAATACCGCAGAAAGGGAGCTATAAAGACTAAGAAACATTTCCTATTCAAACTAAGCACCATGAGGATGATCACAAGGTCCCCAACAAGAACCGAAATTCAAACAAGGCATATATTGTAAATTTGAAAATTTGAAGCGAATTCAACAGACTTGAGATAAGAACAAAATTCAAGTGGAAACCCAAGTCAAGATCTCCCTTGACATTAAGACTTTAACTTGTACATCTTTTAGCTACAAATTTATTTTAGTCGGACTATTTGTCAAATGTCCAAGAGTAACAAATGTAACAGAGTAAAAAGAACAACTTATATCAAAGACATGCACATTAGAACCAAGAAAACAGATGAACAATGAAATGTCCAAATAACACGTCAATGGCAAATCCATGATACGATTCTATAGTACAAGTATCGTAAAAAAATATGTATTCCGTACCCCTAGACTAACATTCTCATGGCTCCCAAATCCAAGTTCAATAGCCAATCTTTATTCAAACTCAAATCCTATCATTTCAAAGCATTGATTTATCTAAATGTACCATTAGAAGTTTTTGAATCACCGGCAACAAAATTGTGCAAGATTTAATCACTCATTCTAACATTAGTATAAACAAATATTGCAACCCTTTTATATAGTAGTTCCTACTTATAACCATATGACTCCTTAAACTTACAAGAATAGTAATTCCTGTATAACCATGTGACTCATAATATCACATCATAATGGAGGTAACCATAAGGCTAAAAAATCTCTTAAAAGTATAAATTCATAAATTTTTACTTTCAACCGTGACTTATAGAATTTTAATATTTGTGACCCATCATATAAAAATACATAAAAGACTCTCAGGCTAACAATTATAACAGTCCACACAGAAGAACCCATAAATTATCCAGCTGACTAAGCCCAATTAAGCAAGGCTCCAAGCAAGCCCTGCATCATCTAACAAATGTCAAATCAATGCTTGGACCTTTGAACCCTCTTGTACATGTCCTTTATAGGTCCTTAAAGATTATTCTGTCGTAGAGGGATAGTTTAGTCTTTTCAGCATTCAGATCCTTATTTGCACCAAAATTGAATGTTAAGGAGGTTTAGAACGTATAGGGATTATATACTCTATATGCATACCATAAGGGTGTTTTTTGCCCACAACCTTATATTATATATATATAAAGAGGGACAATTTAGTTATTTCACATTTAATTAGTTTTTTTTACCTATTTTTCAATTGAGTTATAGAGGGACGCTTTAGTCTTTTCAACATTCAGGTCTTGTTTGCTCCAAAATTGAATGTTAAGATTTTTTTAGAACGTATAAGGGGGGTTATACACTTTATATGCATACTATAGGGGTGTTTTTCGCTCACGACCCTTTATATTAAAAAGATTAAAATGCATGACTTGCGTGAACAGTTGCTAAATATATAAAACAACATTTTACTGGATCAATTTAGGCACATCATGCATCAACAATTGCTAAATATATAAAATATAGAGAGAGATAAATAATAGAAATAGAGGGTATAATATAAATAAATAAGGGAGGAGCAGTTTGGGAACACACAAAGGGTAGATTTGGTATTAAATAGGGCTTTTAGGTCACATGACTTGCACATGGCCTCTACAATGCACTTTTTCTTGTCAAAAGCCCTTATTTGCACACTTTATATACTACAAGGGTGGAATTTGAACATCAAGGGGTTTTTTGTAACCTTTTCAAACTACATGGTTTTTTGAAAAAAAGGTCAAACTCAAACTAGTCGAATTAAGAATTGAATGAACTAATAAGTTTATAAAGCAAATGACTTGTCTATAGCAGTATTAGTCGAAAGGAGATGAAAGGAACAAAAAAACATTTATGCCTTGAGTCCTAACTACCAAAAAGGAACAAGAAAACATTATAAGGTTGTATAGCAGCATCACTAGAATCAAAGTCGCCTCGTGATCCATAAACTTTATGAAATTATAGAAATTTCACGAGGATTTTACACTTCTAGGATATTGTAGGGGTCAAGATCAATCTAGTATTTGTAGATAGTAAGATTGTAAAATCATAAGATCATAGGATCATAAGAGTCATATTGGGATCTCAAAAACCCAGGGACCAAAGGCAATAAAGATAGAGTTGTACTAATGCAAACAGTGGCATGGAAGTTGATGCCGTAGTTGTCGACAGATAAAAGAACAACCAAAATAAAATTAAAAATTTGTTTATTGAGGTATAAAAGAAATGAGACCAAAATAAAGGAGGGCAGAAAACATGATGACCTATAAATAATTATATATATATATATATATATATATATATAGAGAGAGAGAGAGAGAGAGAGAGTGGCTTAAGATAGAGCATAACAGAAACATTATTAATGTAACTAACCTGGACCAATTAGAACAAAAGTGGTTTTGAGTTTAGTTGACTACTATATGCCAGTTAGTTCCTCATTTTTGAGTTTAGCTGACTACTATATGCCAGTTAGTGTCCCATCATTGATGATGCAAGCCATCAAAGTAAACAGTAACCACAAGTGGTGCAAAGAATCAGTTACAAGTTCTCATGATTTGTTGGCCTTTCAAAACTTATCACCAATGATTACGTCCCAGCCATTTCTTGCATGATCACATTTTCAATGATGAACTTGGATGCAAAATAGAAAAATAAGTACTAGATCATTTTGCCTGAAACGCCGAACGAAACAAAGTGAAATCATCATTTGTATCCAAACGGAGCAAACACTGAGCTAGTAAATACCAAGACAATAGATAGGAATAATATTTTGCAGCTTTCTTGGAAGAGATAAATTTTCTAGGAAGCTCTATTGCAAGGGACACAACTTTTTATTATGTTGTTCAGCACAAAGTACTGGGTACTTAAACCCAATAATTATATATATACATATATATATATATATTAAAAAGTGTTAAAATTTACCTCATCATGACCCAATTTAAGAAGGTTGGTACCAAAGTTGATGGCAACACTGCCAAAAATGTTGATGAAGGCTCCAATAACCCATTCCCCCATGGATCAAAAATGCGTAGCCTTAAGTGTGGATAGAATGTGATGATGCTGTCCTTGCAAAGTCACTGATTCTCACAAAATAATTGATTAAAGAAAATGCTGCTTGAAAGACCAAAAGTTCTCCTGCACCCATCAATGAGGCAAAAGTATCCACTTCAAGCAAACATATGCTTCCAATGCTAAGAACATCACAGTGTGACAGTGTCTTACCTGTAAAATGCTTACTTCAATTTCTCAGTTATAAGAATTCATATGCCTTTGAGGGGGGGAGAGAGAGAGGGGTGGGGGAAGGGGAGGGGGGTTTGTTAGTGAAAGTTCTCAGCCAAAAAACAAGAAAAAAGAAAAAAGAAAAAAAAAATATGAGAGGGGAGAAAGTGTTGGAACTCAATTAACTAAACAGAGCCACTTCCCAACTACTTGGAATCAACTAAATGAATCATGTTTCAGGTTTCTACTCTATCAAGACCATATCATCTTTCGAGATTAAAACATGCTGCAGGAAACTTTAATTACTAATGATAAAATGACAGAATACACTAAAGAAATTTTCAAATGAATATAAGTAATTGTGATACTCAAAAAGAAATATCAGCAAATCTCAGCACCACATCAAATGTAAAAAATATACCTCCGTTGAGTTCTGGATGCATGGATTAGATGATTTGGTAATGGAATTGCAGGAAATTTTGATAAAACTCCAAACTACTTTTCATTCCATTCCAATTCCAAGACACCTATCCCATGCTACCGTACATAGCTTTATGTAGGTCAATTAGAAAGGGGAGGAAGGAAAAATAGTTCTTAATAGCCAAATAATAAAGCAAAAAAGTCATTTATTGATCAGATAAGTTCCTGATAATCCAGGTATCAGTTATGATCTAATAACATATAATTGCTCGAATCTATGCAGAAGCAGAAGTGTTGAGCATCATCCAATTGAAAAGGCTAATGTTGTAAATTTATAACAGTAAAAATTGAAAAAGAAAAGGATCTAGAGGCAACTTTTACCGTGAAAGGCTCGGCGGGGAAGAACCACAAGACTCAGATAATATAGAGAATTAAGAACCGATGCAACGTTCGGATTATATAATACCTTCGATTCAGGAAAAAAAAAAAAAAAACCCTAACCTGATTGCGAATGTCCAGCAGAGAGGGAGAAAAGCAGAGGATAAGAAAATTAGGGTGCGGCGGTGATGGAGGATGGTGGAGAAGGAGGAGGAGGAATGAATTTGATCAACTAAAGTTCAAAGTTTTGTTGCTTTGAGTTCGATTGGTCGATAGCTTGACTCTGGAGCTAAAAACGTAACATTTTACCCACCGCTGCCCCCGAAATTCAACTGTCGGTGGCAGATATCAAGAGGTCTTTGGCTAGCGGACAATTCATGACACGTGGCACAAAACCTGTAAATGGGTTCCTTCTAATTTATGGGAAAGTTTTTTATTTATTTTTTTATTATTTTCTTTTTTTGTGAAGGTCATCTAAATATTGTAAAATTAGGAAAATAATTATTTTTGAAAACTGATATAGTTGACAACATAAATATCACGACTTAAAATCGACTACCATAAAAAACAAAATAATAATAAATAAATAAATAAATAACTAAGGTTACTTACCTAAGAGTGCCTCCAACAGTGTATTAAAAGATCTTTTTGCATAAAATATACATAATGTGTAAATTTTTTTTGGACAATACTATATCTACAACACATAACCCCTAAGGTAGACGAAAAATAAATGAACAAGTCCTATTTTAATTACCAAATCATAGATGGTATTTAATATTCCATCTCTAATTTAGTAAATGAGTATCTACCCTACTATTTTTGATTTGATAATTAAAGATAACGTATTCATTTATTATTAATCCACGTAATAGTAAAATGATGTAGATCCTCACCCTAAGGACCTAAGTATTGTTCAATTTTATTTTTTTTAACTTTACCAGTGTGTTAAGATACATTATCACCTCACCAATGTGTAAAATTGTTATTTATTTTGCACAACTGATAAGCGATGAACCCTTAAACGTGCATATGTTAATGCCTTAGTGATACTTTTATCCGGTTCTTATGTTTAGTTTTATTTATTTGCTTTTCGTAGGTTTTTACCTAAAGAGACGGTCAATTCTATGTATTTAGAGATTATTGAGTTGTTCCCGGTGCTTGAAGAGATGTGCGGGGCCTTCTCGGTCAACTCGGGACTCAATCAAAAAAAATTGGTGAAGTTTCAAGCTTTAGGGCTCAAGCACACTCAATAGGGCTTGAGCACTGATGAAAAATTATGTACCTGCTTCAGTATTTTGGGTATAACCTATTACTCAAAATTCAAAATTGGGCAAACTCAATGGTTAAGGAAAAAAGACTCGAAGCCTGACGTTTTTGTGTCTAATAGTAATTTCAAGATTCGTACTTCAAAATTGTCAAAATAGCGTTACAAACTAAGTATAGAAGAAAAGACGCTTCAGAAAAATTAGTTGAAAAAAAAATACACTAAGTGTTGAGATAGTGCTTGAGCACTATCACTCTGGTAATTAAAAACACGGGAAACACTATTTTTTGTTCCAGACGGGCCCAGATATTTTTTGTTCCAGACGGGCCCAGATGACTCCAGAAGCTTTAAAGTCTATCCAAGAAGGATTTGGACTTGTTCTCCACTATCTATAAAAGAATATAAGAAAACACATTGAGGCTCTCTCTCTTCTCTCTTTTGGTTCTCCTACCTTGTGGTTGCTTTTAAGGTTTTAAAGATTGAAGATTCCAATTGGCGGTCTATGGAGATGGCTTCTACACCAACAATGATGATATATTTTCTCTACATGAGTTGTTAAACTCCATCTTAGGGCATTGATGTAACCCTAGTCCGAGAATTATGGTTTGATTGTTCTTTAACTTTGGGGATTTTTATATGTATATTGATTGCATGGTTTTGGAGCAATTAACTTAGTTGTACTAAGCAATTGGCTTTTAATGATTATAATCAGTTTTGACGAAATTAATCTCATCTTAGAATTAATTTTATTTTAATTAAATTTAAACCCTTCTATCGTGAGAGATTGGCGGATAAGGGCTTCTTTTAACAGTAGAAATGGTTATCATTCAATAATGCTTAAACGACTATGTAAATGAGTGATGATAAATTTGAGTAGTTAGGTAGACAATTCGTGCTAACTGAAAATGAGTTATGGCTTAGTTTTATTCATATACATCTTCTTAATTGAATTAAAGTGTGCTTATAGCCATTTGATTCCTGAATATGTATATCCGTGAATTTCCCCATAGTTGAAGCAATTGACCATGTTACGAGAGTAGCGGTGAAATCAATCCCTAAGTTATTTCTTTCCTCGATCTCAATATTTGATAATTTAGTTTATTATTATTATTATTATTTTTAATGCAGTTTACGCTTAATCAAAAAACAAAATCATTCTTCTCTTGAGTTAAATTAGAATTAATTTTATACTATACAGTCCACCACAATCCTTGGGGTTCGACACCCTCAACATAGAACTATCCTACAAGGATTTGTTCTCTTACGAGTGATTTTATCATTGAAAAATCCACATATCAATTTTTGACGTCGTTGTCGGGGACTATGTAACAATTATTGTTAGGTTAAAGATTAGTTCTAGTTTGATTGTTAGTTTAGGTCTTGTATATAATTTTTTTTTTTTTTTTTTTGTTTTCAAGTGCAAGAATTTAGGTGCACGAGATGAAGGAGGTAGTCGAGTTGTTAGATACGGGCTAGAGAGTGACATTTCATTGCTAGAGAGGTTAAACTTAATACCCATGGGACACATTATGTCTTGTTTGTAAATAGATTTCACAGGTTTTCCAAAAAAAAAAAAAAAAAGCTTTTAATTTTTTTATTATTATTATTTTTTAAATTTAAATTTATTTTTACTTTTTTGTAATTTTTGTAATTTTTTTTTATTTTTTTATCATGACTCTTTACTCTAAATGTGTGTGATAGTGAGAGTGTGTTTATTATTTCATATTCTTTGGGGACTTGTTCACTCTCATGAGGTGGTGTTTAGTTGCTTTCATTGACAGGTTTTCGCATTCAGGTTTGGGGGTACCACCTTACTTGACAATTGCCTATGCTTTGGACAGTTTGATTTTGACATTCATCACTTTTATGGTAATATTATTCTAACCCTTCTTATATTTTTCTCATTGCACATTGAGGATAATGTGCAATTCAAGTTTATAGATAAGGCAATATAATTGCAAGTTTGTTGATTAATTCCACACTTTTTGAAAAAAATTGCAATTTTTGAATGGTAGAATTAAGAGCATGTGGTGTTAACAATGATTTTATGCCTGTGAAGCTAGTTTGGTGTCCCAAATGATTTTTTAATTGATTAATACATCATGTATATGGAATTAATGTTATTTTGGGGATAAATTAAATTTTTTTGAAATCGTGTCGGGGTCAACATTATTGGTCTTTTCATATTCTTATGATTTCTGATTTCTAGAGTGCTTCACTTTGCACATGAGCATACTTACATTTATTTTGTGGGGCATAAACTTGATATCTCATTGTATTTTTTGACTGACTGAGATTAGTTGGTAGATTTGAAAATTTTGAGAACTATGACATAATGATAGGTATGTATGCAAAATTTATTAGATTGTTGTCCACTGGGTAACTATCCGCACAAATCAATTTTTTTGAGGAACGTATCGAGAGATAATTGGATTTGGTTATACAATGTGTGGTTGGTAACCAAGGGTCTGTTTTTTAGTAAGATACGAAATGTATCGTCAAATATTCAATATGATTCCATAAGATCTAGTTTCATTCAAGTAACGGATTCTAGCCAATTGAAAGGATCTTCTGATCAATCCAAAAATCATTTGGATTCCATTTAATAATGAGGATTCGAAATACTACACATTGATCAATCAAAGAGAGATTCAACAATTAAAAGAAAGATCAATTCTTTGGGATCCTTCCTTTCTTCAAACGAAACGAACAGAGATAGAATCAGACCGATTCCCGAAATGTTTTTCTAAATATTTCTCAATGTCCCGGCTATTCGCGGAACGTGAAAAGCAGCTTCCGAAAGAAATCGAAGAATTTCTTGAGAATCCTACAACATCCATTCTTTTTTCTATGGTCAGAACTTCATCGAGATGAGTGTAAATTATTTTTGGGACAAAAAATAAAGATTTATTATATATTTTATATAATATTATTAAATTATTATGCAACATGTATAATATATTATTATATACCATATCTATATTATATTATATTATATTATAGTTATATTATTACGGCGGTGTATAACCGACCAGATATATATATATATATCATAGATAAAATAAAACAAATATCTTAACCAAACTAATGTAACTGAAAATTACTGAAAATGTTCAATAACACTTACAAATAACTAATGTGATTGATAGGAAGTTGTATACATCATAGTGGTGGTGTAGTACAACAAGAACTAGAAAATCACTCAAATATTACAACTGAATATGAAAATTGAAAATATGAAGCCTGAATCACTCTCGGATGAAGCCTGCTTGACAATGGGAGAGTCCCTTGTATTTATAGCCGATCTTCAGTACTATTAGGAGATTCGTCAGCGCAATTTCCGGCTTTCAAAAAGTAACTTTTGCTTTTTTTTCACTATTCATGAATAGTGAGTTACTGTGGATGAATAGTAATCTGTCGGCTCTTGTAGAAACAGTGATTTCTGCCGACACTTTTCACTGTAGCACCGGTACTGTAGCAATTACTGTAGCAGTGCTGATTTGTACTATAATATAATATAATATAATATATGTTAAATATATTATATATTTAATAATAAATGTATAGATGATGCATATGCACACACTTATATACATAATTGATGCGAATACTTTTGTCCTATATACCTTATTTTGTACGGGTATTAAATTGAATATTATATTTTATTATCCTGGATTGGGTCTTTTTAATATTTGTGAAATAATTGAATTGCATATATAATTAAGGTTTTTTTATATTAATGAAAAAAATAAAAATAAAATAATTAAAAAATATTAGGTACATTGATAATAAATATGTATTACTAAACAAATATATTGTTTTTTGCTTTTTAAATTGTGACACCAACAATTGTTAATAAATGTTATTTTTATTGTCACTCGAGAAAATAAAATTAAGTTTCTAATGTTATTTTTATTGTCACTTGAGAAAATAAAATTAAGTTTCTACTTGCTTAAGATTGCAAAAGCAAGAAACAAAAACTTTTTTTTCAAAAAAAAAAAAAACCTTTACTAAAAGCACTCTAAAGACACACAATTTGTGTTTGAGCCCTCACTTTCCTAATATCATGTCCTCCTACCATACCCACTTATAAGACAAATTAGAAGATAAATTAGGGAAGAAATAAGAAAATATATTTGAACCTAATGATCTCCAGTAAACAGAAACAGAACAGAAGTGTCCGATGTTTCTGGAAAACATATCTAAAACACAGTTCGATAGGGGAACAGGGTTATGATTTATTCCGTAACTTTAGACTGACTTTTGGAGAGACTACTTGTGCTTGCCTTGCATGTGCGTTTTCTCTGCTTTAATTTCTTTCACTCATCTAATTGAGTTTCAGAGAGTTTCTAATTCATGATATTCCGGGCCTCTCTTCTTCGATTAAGAATCATCACTATGTTCAGAAACTCTCCACTTGGCTGGCCTTGCCACCTGCTCGGCTGGTGGCGGCATCGACTTTTAGCGTTATTTCCTTCACCGTGTGCTTCTTTAACTTTGCCTTTCCGGTTATGGAAGCGAATGAATGAAGGCGATATCTCTGGTTTTGGTGAATTGGAGACGGGGAGATTAAGAACCCTAATACGATAAAAAATAAAATTGAAACTTCAATGAAGGAAAGGAATTTGTACAGAGATGTGGATCTAGAGGCTCGATGGCAACAATAACGGGGTGACACAACTCCGACGAGGCAGGGTTGGTGTTCACTATGGTTGTGAATTGGGACTCGATGGTGGGTCGCTGATGTGGGTCGCTGAGTCGACAGCGGCACTAGTAGTGGCAACTAGCAAGGGAGGAGAGGAGGCGACACGATAGATAGAAGCAACCAACGTCTATATATATATATATATATATATATATATAATTGTAGATTTATAAAATATTTAAGAATATTTTAGTCTTTTAATCTAATTTTTTTTTAGAGTTAAGGAGTTTAAGTCAAAACTCTAAGGGTTCGTTTGGATACACAAGAGAGAAGAGAAGGGAAGAGAAGAGAAAAGATAGATGTAATTTATATTCATGTTTGGATAAACAAGAGAGAAAAGGAAGGAATTGACAGTATTGTTGTTTGGATAACACAAAGGAGAGAAAAGAAGGGAAATGATAATAATGAAGTTACCCTTTTACCCTTTTTGGTAGGGTTAGTATAGGGCAAAATCTTTTCAGCCCTCATCTCTTTATCTCTCTCTCACTCCACTTGCAATCTACAAATATCAAAATATCGAAACCCATGTCGCCAAAATCATTTCAACCTCCGTCATCGCCTCATCTCTCTATTCTCTCTCTCTCTCTAACTGTAATCTACAAAAATCAGACCCAACTTTGATCAGCAGTGGTACTATTAGTACTACTGCAGCCAACAACATCGCCTCTTCATCAACGGCTCTTCTCCAATTTCTTCATCATCATCGCCATCAGCTTCCACCACACCTAGCCGATACGAGAACCAGAAGTGGCAAGACTGGAACACCTTCGGACAGTACCTGAGAAACCATCGCTCTCTCTCTCTCCCGGTGCAGCGGCGCACACGTTCTTGAATTCCTCCGGTATCTAAACCAATTTGGTTTTTTTTTTTTTTTTTTTTTCAGGTTTTTATGCAACTTCCGGCGACTTTTCTCAGCCTCCCCCTCTCTCTCTCTGTGCAACTGTAATCAAAACCCATATCCGGCTCTCTCAATTCTCTTGCCCCTTGGTGTAATTTGCTCCCTTTCACTCCAAATCCCTCCAAATCTTGTCAATTTTGGAGGGATTGGGTTTTACATTATAGAAGGGATTTGGAGGGATAGGCTATCCCTCAAAATCCTTCCCAATCCTTTCCTTTCTCTTCAATTCTCTCCATCCAAACACACTACATACAATCCTTCCCTTTCTTTTCTCTCCAATTCCCTCTAAATCCCTCAATCCAAACGAGGCCTAAAAGCTCTCTCGCACCATACACTGCTCTATTCTTCTCTCCCTTCTTATATTAACGAGGGGTTTGCTTTTCCGTCTTTTATTTTTTATTAAGGCTGTCAAAATAGTCAATCTCCTCAGCCCAGGGCTGCAAGTTGGGCTGGTCCAACCCAACTCAATTCCAATCCAATTTCAACCCGAGTCGGGTTGGATTGAGCCAACCCAAATTATACTAAACATGGGTTGGTCATAACCCAGCCTGAATATTTTTGGGCAAGTTGGGTCGGGTTGACGGGTTGAATTTTTTTTTTTGAAAATTTATGTATATATATATATATATATTATATATATATTTGACTATATTATTATTAAAAAACAAATTATATATGTTATATATTTTATTTAGGGCAAATCATTTTAGCCTCCCCATGCCTCTTTGTGAACTTCCCCCCTCTCTCTGCAACAACTGCAAAATCTATAAAAATCATAACTTCAAAACCCATATATTTTAGTTTTATCTATCTGTCTGCAAGAATCAAAAGTTCAAAACCCATGTCGACATATCATTTCAGATTGTTAAAAAAATCAAAACCCAGATTTTTCAGTTTCCATCGCCTGTTGTTCCAGTTCGGGTTTGTCGTTCGCCGTTCACCGTTCACAAGCTTCAGCCGCTATCTCTCAACTCTCAATCTTACCCCCTCTTTGTCTCTCTCTGCAACTGCTAACATTGACAGCGGTAGAGAAAGAAAGAGAAAGAAGAGAGAGAGAGAGAGAAAGAAGAGAGAGGAGAGAGAAATGAGAAAAAAAAAAATGAATTTTTTTTATTTTGGGTTTTGGGTTGGGTTCAGGTTGAGCCTGAGCCCAACCTGAATATGTCTGGGTTTTGACAGAACCCAACCCGAACATGAGCCCGATTTGTAAACTTAAAGTCCAAATTTCAAAATTTCTGGTTGAGCTGGGTTAGCTGCCCAAGTTGCAGCCCTACCCTTGAGGGTGGCAAAATGGGTCACGACCCATCAGCCCGTTCATATTCACCCATTTTTTTTAATGATTTTAGATGAATTATACTTAAATTGGGTTGAATAATTTTTAACCCCTTAATTTAAGGGTCAAGATGAGTTGAAAATGGATAACCATATTCAATCCATATTTCACCCATCACATAATAAAAATAATTAATAAATAATAATTAAATAATTAAATAATTAAAAAATTAAAATTAAAAATATAATTTAAAAAAAATAGTTAAAAAATAATAATTAATGGGTCCACGGATCATACGGGTTGACCCTATACATTTTTTACCCGCCCATTTTTAGCCCATCTAGAACGGGTTAAATATAGGTCGTGACCCATGTTTGATCCGCCCATTTTCAACCCACTACAAACCCAGCCTAACACACCCATTTGCCACCCCTACCCGTATAAAAACTATACCGGTGAATTGTTAGCCACGAGCAATTGTGCTAATGAGCTACAATGTTTTGCTAGCGAATGGTCACTCGGTATAAGCTAACTAATATTTTTTATTTTTTATTTTTTATTTTTTATATATTTTATATTTTGAGTAAAAAAATTTAAAATCATTCTTCTTCTTCTTCTTTATTTTTTTTTTTTGGTGTTTTCTTTGACGACTACTTTTCTAACCATTTGGATTTTTTTATTTTATTTGAATTGAACAATTTTTTTAACAAATTTGAGGGTTGCATAAATAAAAAGGCATTCTGACAATTAAATAAACAAAATAAAAAAACATTACATATTTTCTTACAATTAAATAAATAAAATAAAATGACATTACATATTTTCTCACAATAACATAAATAAAATAAAAAAGACATTACATATTTTCTCACAATTAAATAAATAAAATAAAATAAAATAAAACCTTGCATATTTTTTTCACAAATAAAAATAAATTACATATGTCCACCCCTTGATTTAGTTTATTTAAGATTGCATTTTATTGTTGAATAATCCATGTTTTTGACTATTGGAGCCTTCGATGGATCTTCAGGCATTAAATCTCTTTCAAACTCCAATTCAGCCATCCTTTCTCTCGTTTTATGTTCCAACTATTAGTTCGTTCTTTCTCCAAATTCAATTCTATTTCCAACTGCTTAGTCTATAGTCTCTCAAAAATCTGAATTGCTCTCCTTCCACAGCTGTTTCACCAAACACGACGCACTGTTTATTACAGCTTCCAATTGTCTAAGAATTTATGTTTCAAGAGATATCATTTTCTTTTTACAAATCTTCCTTGTTTTTCATCCATCGGGGCATGACATATTCAAACCTTCAATATCAGCCAGTGGTTGTCATCACCAAGGTTTACCGAAGGTGGAGTTAATATTGCAGGAGTTGATGAACTTGATATTGTTAGAGTCGATTCAGACCAATTTCTAGACTCATTAATATCCAGATCAACATCTCTCTTCCTTACTTGTCCAATTGGATTTTTGTTAATGTTGCAGTGCATTGCCATTTTTCCATATCTCAGAACAATGCTCATATTTAAAAAAAAAAATTGTTGAAGTTTATAGAGATCTCTAACAGTATCCATCTCTAAAAATAAATAAATAAATAAATAAAATAAAAATTATTGAAATTAATAATTTGGATTAAAATTAAGAATTTAAAAAATTGTATAAAGTAAGAAACTTACCAAATTCTTCTCGTTGTAACCATTGGTTGGAGTGTCATGAACATTTTTGTAGTATCCTAAAAATTTGTTTACTTCATGTTAGATGTGTGAAAAATGGTTCATTAGAGCAGTGTGTGTTCCTTTTGTTATCATGTCTCCCAATTGCCAACCCAATGTGTGACGGCACGAATTTCAAAGAACCCAGTGCGTCAGCGAGTAACCCAAAAACTGACCCGATAACGAGTCCCAAACGCGGAAGCAATAAAAGAGAAAAAGTCTCTGGATATGAATACCATCTCTAAGACGTCAAAGTGACCTCCTAAGAAGTTATAAGCCTCAAAAGGAAACAATTTCGGAAGCGAAGGTTAAAACGAACAAAGAATGCAACTAGGGGCAAAATGGTCATTTCAAACAGAAATGGATGCTACCGTGCATATCATTGGATGGACAACAAAAATTAATAAACTTATACTAAAAAATCATTTGATTTGGAGTTAGGATGAAAAAGATAAGACGTTCTAAAGTTTTATAAAAAGTTTACAAAAATGTGCATATGTACGATCAATCACACTATAGGTGCGATCAGTCGTAAAAATCATGAACGATGAAGGCAAATAAAAGGTTCCAGCTGCAATCGATCGCACCGAGGTGCGATCAATCGTGAAGGGCAAAATTTTGGCCTAAAAATGAGGTGCCCAGGTACGATCGATCGTACTTTGGGTGCGATCGGTCGTAAGGAAAAACGATCGATGAAAAACACAAAAATTCATAGGTGCGATCGGTCGCACCCATTTACGACCAATCATGAGGAACAACTGCTATTTTTCAAAAACATTGAAATGCAAGGTGAAAATGGGACTTTTGGGAAAAATTTGTGAAGCAACCCCTATCCAAATTTGATTCTAATATCACCTATGGTCCAAACCAAGAATAGAAAGCAACGTAAAATGATAAAAATGCCCCCAAGTGCATAAAATATAAAAGAAATAAAAACATGAAACAAAATGGCATACTTTTCATACATTGAAGTGCTTGGCCCTTGCACATACATATCAAAATACACCAAAAGAGAATGTTATGATACTTATTACACATTCAAAAAGAAGCAAAGCATGCTTCTAATTAGGTTATACATTGTCAGCCTCAAAAGACAAAAATATCATACTAACGCTTGCATGCCAAAAACATATAAAAGATGATAAAATGAAATACAAGCCGAGCTAAGGATGTTGTGCATCCAAAAAGAGTCTCCTTACCTAAAAAATAATAATCATCTAGGGTGAGTAATCGAATTACTCAGTAGGACAATGTGTATGCGTATAACCTAAAGTTTTGATGGATTTTCAAGTGTAATATAAAAGGATACACGTGAATCATGCCCTCTAATGTCGAAGTCCAAAGTGAAGCTAAGGGATCATCCTAAAGCTATCCTTGAAACATTTTAAACCGAAATCCACTATAAGTAAAGCATATAAACAACATTGGAACAACCAATACAAAACAACAAATTACAATTACTTAGTATTATTAACTTGGAAACAAAATGTGAAATCAAACAATAGGAATATCTTGGACATCACGCCGGATATAAACCAAGCAAAATTAGCTATTTTGGGTTACTAGCCCGTTGGTAACTACCCTAGTGTGCACTGTTTTGGGGAGAACTTGTACCTTCCACACTAGAGTCGTACTCTAGCCATGTCATACAACGACACCCCAAGAATTCAAAATCAACAAAAAATATACCAATGTATACATAAGTATACAATGCACTTAACCACTTTCCATGCACAACCAAGTTTGAAACCACCCAATCCATGTTCTAAGTCTTTAACTACAATGGCATTTGCAATAACAAGTTCACAATGTGAAAGAGAATACACTAATACAATGTTGTCAACTTAGGAATCCATTCACGCTAATATATAGTGAGTTTCAAATCCTTGAATTCACAACAATATAATATCAATTTCACAATTAAATCACTGGCAAGAATTATGCAAAAATTCTATTGTCACACAATAATAAATCACTAGATTTTAATTCTCCACTAAATGAAATAATATAAGAGATAAGTTATATACAAGCCTTAAATAATATGAAACCCTAGGTTAGTTACATACAATATTCATCTATATGCAATCCTAGAATTTATATAACATTTATACAATGTAAATTAACCAAAAATAACACATTAAAACACTAAGGATATAAACATAACACACCCCCTACCTTAATAGAGAATTGTATCTCTAGAAACCAAGGGAAAATGGAAGCAAAGTGGAAATCCAAGACAAGGTGTTCTAAAGGAAGGTGTGATGACCGTGTCATCTTTGTCCTGGCATTCAATTTTTTTTTTTAAATTTGTTTAATTCTTTATTTAATTACTTATTTATTTAATTTATTCTTTTTCTAGGTTGCCTTTGGGTTTTGTTGCGCCTGAGGGAGGCCTCGGTGTTCGGAATTGATTTTCAGCACCACATGCATTGCATTATATTATCTTTACAGTCTGTGCATGATTTAATTTCATTGAAAAACATAATCGTTTATTTTTGCTTTCCAGGGGTATGTGTGAAGGCCCTGGTTTTACAAACCCAGTGCATCTATGATGACTAGAAAGATGACCCAATAACGGATTCGAAATGCGGAAGCGAAAAGAAAAACCAAGGTCTCTAGAGATACGTATCATTCCTATGACACAAAAGTGACCTCCCGTGAAGCACAGAACCTAAAAGGAAACCATACGCGGAAGCTAGGGTTTAAAATAATAATTTTGCAACTCTAAGGGTAAAATGGTATTTTCACACAGAATTGGGTGCCACCGTGCACACCATTGGAAAAAGCAACAAAAACAATTAATAAAGTTAGACTCAAGAATCGCCTGATTCAAAGTTCGGACGACAAAGTTATAGCCGTTTGAAAACATAACATCAAGGCTGTCAAGACAGCCTGACACCCACGGGCACAGCTGCGCCCTCACGCACGCGCTCTGTACCCCTTGAGTGCACCCATGACAAGCTGCCACTGGTAGCCAACTTTGGCTACCAGTAGCCAGAAACCCAAGTTGCTACCCAAGTAAAGAAAAAGAGCTCGGGATGGTTTTTAAAATGCCTAAATTGATTATGCAGCCTTAAAATATGACCACAAGACCTCCGAAAGTTCCGGAACAGTTGACATGGTTTTCAAAAAAAATAATGAATAATACCATACTCAAATTTTAAGAAAAATGCTTGAACCAGATTTTTTAGATTCAAATAGGATTTTGAGAGTTTAAATGACATTTTTTGGAAAAATGTTGTGAAGAAACCCCCCCTAAAATCACATTTTCTAAGTGATAATGTTAAGGCCGAAGCTTATTTTTCAAATGAAATACCCAAAATACCCCTAAGATTAGATTTGAAAAAAAAAAAAAATTGAAAATAATGTGTCCAAATGATGCTCATTTCACTAAATATGTGTTTATGTGCAAAAGTGAATATGCACGCAAATGTAATATGCATATTAAGATGTTTTACAATGGTCGACTGCCCCAAATACGCCTAATGCAAAAAATGACACGTCAAACCTTCGAAATCCATAAAATCCCTTTTAAAGTTAAATTTCGAAACTAAATGCATACATGTAATCCCAAAAGATGTTTGGGCCTTGGCCACATATCATACATATAAAATGAACCTCAAAAAGTATACTTAGGTACACATTACGTATTTCAAAGTAAAAACAGCATATCAAACCTAGCTATGCGTTACAACATCGAAAGGCAAAATAACACATGCTAACACTTGTATGCATGTGGAATTACACAAAAGTAATCCAAAATGACAAGTCAACCTAGGGATATTGTGCATCCTAAAACAAGGTTTCCTTACCTAAAAAATATCCCAAACAACTAGGTTGAGTAAACAAGTTACTCGTAGGAAGAAGTGCATGCGTATATCCAAAAGTTTCAAATATTATTCTGATGAGCGCTGAAAAGTGCGCATTTAAACCCCTTAAGATTAGGTATTCTATGTAACGACCCACTCCACTACATAGTATGATATTGTCCGCTTTGGGCCTGAGCCCGCACAGTTTTTCTCTTGGACTTGACCCCAAAAGGCTTCATAACAATTGGAGATGACACACTTACATATAAGCACTTCACCTTCCCTCTACCCAGGCAATGTGGGACTTGTGCACCCATAGCTCGCCAGTGTGGTAGCCAAACAGTGTCTCTTGCATCTGCCCACGGCACACCCACCCACAAGGTCATCATAATCCACCCCCTTGGAGGCCCGACGTCCCCGTCGGCAAACTTCTGGCTGGGTTAGGCTCTGATACCATTTATAATGACCCACTCCACCATATGGTATGATATTGTCCACTTTGGGCCTAAGCCCGCACAGTTTTGCTCTTGGGCTTCACCCCAAAAGGCCTTATGCCAATTGGAGATGACACACTTACATATAAGCACTTCACCTTTCCTCTACCCAGGCGATGTGGGACTTGTGCACCCATAGCTCGCCAGTGTGGTAGCCTGTCAATATCTCTCGCACCCGCCTACGGCACATCCGCCCATAAGGTCATCATAATCCACCCCCTTAGAGGCCCGACGTCCTCGTCGGCACACTTCCGGCTGGGTCAAGCTCTGATACCATTTGTAATGACCCACTCCACTACATGGTATGATATTATCCACTTTGGGCCTGAGCCTGCACGGTTTTGCTCTTGGACTTTACCCCAAAAGGCCTCATACCAATTGGAGATGACACACTTATATATAAGCACTTTACCTTCCCTCTACCCAGGTGATGTGAGACTTGTGCACCTGTAGCTCACCAGTATGGTAGCCTGATAGTGTCTTTACACCCGCCCACAGCACACTTGCCCACAAGGTCATCACAATTTTGTAACGACCCACTCCACTACATGGAATGATATTGTTCGCTTTAGGCCTGAGCCTTCACGGTTTTGCTCTTAGGCTTTAGCCCAAAAGGCCTCATACTAATTGGAGATGACACACTTAGATATAAGCACTTCACATTTCCCTTTCCCAGGCGATGTGGGACTTGTGCACCCATAGCTCGCTAGTGTGGTAGCTTGACAGTGTCTCTCGTACCCGCTCACGACACACCCGCCCACAAAGTCATCATAATCCACCCCCTTGTAGGCCTGATGTCCTTGTCGGCACACTTCCAGCTGGGTTAGGCTCTGATACCATTTGTAATGACCTATTCCACGACATGGTATGATATTGTCCACTTTGGGCCTAAGCCCGCACGGTTTTGCTCTTGAGCTTCACCCCAAAAGGCCTCATACCAATTGGAGATGACACACTTACATATAAGCACTTC
>JAOTQH010000046.1:61791-73782 GCA_025631255.1 Cornus kousa
TTAAAACTCTCCTCAAATTTAGCTTCTCCCGAGAAATGGTAAACTGGATCAAAACATGCATCAATGGGCCTTGGACTGCCCTATCAACGGCACTTATCGACTAAGGCAGATTTCTTCAAGGCAAATCGTGGACTCAGGCAAGGATGCCCCCTTACAACCGTTAAGATTTTTTCTTGGATAAATCTTTCTTTTAATAGATCTCTTCTTGTTCTTCAATTTTCGGAGAATGCGGCCACTGTGGTGATGTACTATTGTAAGTTGTCTGTTCCAAATATTCCTGAAAGTATTTAATAAATTAAGTCTCAGTTTGTTGAGAATGAAAGGATTAATATTTCTTAAACCAGGAAGGTTACGGCTGTTACATATTCATGGATCTAGAATTACAATTTTGTTGAATGATTAGAAATATTTGATAACATTTTTGGATCTCATGAATTTTTCCAAACATAATACCATGTCTAAACTCCCAGAAAAATGTTTTGCCTTAAAAATGTTCAGAAAATGAACTAGGAAAAAAAAAAATTGGTTCAGAAAATGAGTGATGAATTTTTTTTTCATCATAAATCATGCCAGCACAAATAAGAAATCAAGCAAATTCAATTTTTTGTATTTTTTTATGGTCCCATAATGTTGAAATTAGAAATTAGGATTTAATTACTCAGGTAATAACCAATGAGATATTTTCCAGGTTTGGGGCATCACAGAATTTTAGTGGACTTTAGGCATAAATTAACAGATTCCATGAAATAAGGTTATTTGAAATCAACCAGAATTAAAGAATATATAACTTGAAAATACAAAACGAAGGGACTGCTTATGAATAGGATTTAATGACTACATCCTCGACACTACCAGATGATAGTGGTTTTCAACAGTGTGTGAACATTTTTCCACAAAATGAACATGGACTACAAAACTCAAACAACCACCGCAATTGGTCTAGCTACACAAAAGAAAAATCGAGAAGAAAAAGAAAAAGGAGAGAGAAAAGATGAAAAAGTCACTTACAGATTATATCGGTAGAGCATACGGGCCGCTTGCTTAACAGGGAGCTTTGCCATTCCATCCGCATACTCAATAAAGACATACTCAATTGGCTCCGTAGAATCTTTGGGCACGTCGAATTTAATCCCAACAAATCGTCCAATACCAACCTTCTTGTGGACGACGTAATCTCCAGAACGAAGAGTGTAAGGATCTACCTTGTAGTTGAAACCTCCGTCTTTAGCTGCTACCCTATCGCCTTTTAATTTCTGCAAGCCTCTCTGCTGCTGCTGCTTCACCAACTGAATATATTTGTCGGCCTCCTCAGAATCCATAGCGGGCCTGGAAACATCTCGCTTGCCGTGATCGCGGCGTATCCTCTCGTTGAGAATCGATACGGAGTCCCGGTCAGTGTCGACGTTTTCCCTTCGTGGCGGCAATTTGGTAGAGATTCCTCCTCCTCCTTGGGGGGTGGTGGTGATGGTGGTGTACACGGCGGCATTTTTGGTGATTAAAGAGGACGATGGTGTGTTATTTTTGAGCCGACGACCACGACGAGGGCTCTCGGAAGTGAAGAAGAGTGTCGAAACCCTAACCCTAGTAGCAGAGGAGTAGCGGAGTTGTAGTTGTTTGAAGAAGACGACCGAATTATCAAAATGCGGTGAGGTTGGGCATAGAGATGCTTTAGCAGCGGCCATTTTTTTTATTTCCCCTAAAACTAACTACTGCTGGAGTACAATGGACTAATGCTAACAGAGGACGGGAGTGAGTGGCACGCATTGGTTCAATTACATCAGTAGCCAAAACCACCAGTTTGCTTTATAGGGAGGATTTGGAAAGCGGTTTTAGTTTCAGATTAGGCATTCATTGTGTGATAGTTGTTACTAGTTATATTTGTGGAACTGATATAGAGATATTTTACTACCAGTGAGGGAAAAAAATATTTAGGACTGTTGGGGAAGTCTTTTCATATGTTTTGTAATGTTTCATACTCACTCGCTACAGTAACCCATTTTTTTTTTTAAGAACAAAACATGTTTGGACCAATTTGTTTTTTTTTTTAACAGTACCAAAACACTAGCATTTTGGGCCAAGAGTTGGAACACCATTTTAGGTACCACGCAAGGTATAGTTCACATAATTTTTGTATACAGAGGGAACACTCAATTTTGTCGCTCACGCACCCTATACAGAATCATAATTTTTGTATATAGAGGGAACACTCAATTTTGTTGCTCATGCACCCTATACAAAAACACTTTTAATTTTGCCGCTCACGCGCTCTGTCTATATTTTCTCAATACAAAAACACTTGTGTGACAGATAGCAAAGAAACAAAAAGAAATTAATTGTTCATTCCCCTTAAATTTCACTTCTAATTTATTTAAAGTTCAGTAGTACTCTGAGAATTACTTTGGGTAGATAAAACACAAAAGAAAGACACGACTTTTACCGAATGACCTTTCCACCAATGCAATTAAATTTTTCTCCTCTCCATCGTGTGATTTTTTTATTTTTATTTTTTTTTAACTTGAGAAAAGAAAAAAAATTAGAACCTGTTTACTCGTAATATTTAAGTGACTCGCCTTTAGAACAGCCAGCAGCCCAGTTTATAATTTTTTTCGGACCACTTATGCTGCCAAGGCAAGGGGCACACTTAAAATAGCGGTCCTTAGAAAACCAGACCAAATAACCTATAATTATAGGAGAATATCAAACCAAACTCATATTACAAGTAGCAGAAGGTTAATCTTAAAGTGAAAATCCAGATTAAATGCACCTTCTGATCATTGTTTGATATGAAAGCTTATCTGTCGGATGAATATTACGACATAAGTGAGACAGAATAATAGTACCATTTGCATTGTACTAATCCTAATCCATAATACCTTCAGCTACAGAGCTTCTCCTGCCAATGGCAAGGATAAGCGAGTAACAATCTCTACTTGTCTACTACTACACAAATACACAAAGATTGATGGAGAATAATAGTTCACTAATAAAGCACTAGACATAATATGTCATGCCAACTTCAATGAGGCTAATGTGAGGAATGTTTAGCGCCACAGCAGGGCCCCTGCAATTCTTGCGGAGAAATGAATAACCAATATCAATTACAAGCTTTTTCAAAAACGAAGATGATCTCCTTGCCTTCACATAAGAGTGCCCTATTATATATGCAACCCCCGCTTCCTTTGCCCGGATCAAGTCCAAAAGCTCTTCTCTAACTGAAGGATCCATTCCAGGGCTTTGTGACAATTGAAACCGCACTTGGCGCCTCCTGATCTGTGGGTTCTCATCATCATAAGCAGATCGCAAACTCTGGAGGGTTAAAGATTTACTGCTTTGGATGGAGTTGCTCACAACAAAATCCTCTTCCTCAGATACGATTATGCTTGAGCTTGATTGAATAGTTCTGGTGCTTATGACTGCCATCCTCCCATCAAAAGATGCACTCTCTGAGCTTGAAAGCTGTGGTTCTACTGCTTCCATCTGAATGAATTCTGCTATACTCTGAATGAGTTGGTTTTCAAAATCTCCATCATCTCTCTGGATGTCCTTATACCCATACCTCACAATGCAACGGTACATACGGTAGGGTCTTGGGCAAATTCGCCCAATGAGGAATCGTTCCTCGGGTGAGACATAGGGTACCGGAACAGATTTTACACAAACGAAAACCAATACATTGTGAAATGCAGGAAGATTTGTCACAAAGTGAGAGAAGATTGCAGGTACTCCTGTTGCCAACTCCGAATATATGAGGCCAATCCCAGGCACACGGACAATCCCAAGGCTAGGGCCCAGGCCAAAAAGCCATCTCAATGGAACTTTGTTGTGCAGATCAAAATTGTATTTCTTGCGAGTTCCATAGTGCCAGACAAACATGATAACCATAAAGATGAAAGAGAGCACAAGAGAGACCCATCCCCCCTGAGGAACTTTTATGAATGCAGATGACAGGTAGACACCCTCAATGAACCCAAAGAATAGAAGGAATGCTGCGGCCAATAGAATGCTTCTCTGCCAGACGAAGATTATGACAAGTGCCATGAGAAATGTTGTTATAAACATAACTGTCATGCAAGCAAGACCTGGAACCAAAAAACAGAAGAAAATTAAGGACTACTAAAATCCAGAAATGTAGGCAACAAACTCAAGAAGAAACTCAATAAGCAATAAGGAGGGGGGAAAAAAACAAGTAGTATAGAACTTCTTTCCCTGCTTCAGTGTAAGAATGGCAGATGTGATGGACTTTAGGGCCCCCCCAATGCAAATTCATTAACTATTATAATCTATGCTTCTGTATAGCATAGTATAAAGCAATAGCAAAAGCTACATAACATTTGATAACATTGGCCATATACTTGATATGTGTTTGTCTTGTGTAACCATGCACAACCCAAAAGTCACATGATCTGATTGCTGGTAAACCAAACAGACCTCCGTAATCCATTTTGAGATATAAATAAGGCAGACTGGTGGGCATGCAATTTAAATGATGCATGGTCACATGTTTAATATTCAAATGAAATAACTAAGCCTTAGATGGATAGAAGCACAAAGCTTGATGCATTAAATATTCCCTCCAAACTTTCAAGGAAATAGGGCTAGAGAAATATTACTTCCAGTACAAATATAAAAAGAATGAGAGAATTGTGTAAAGGCTTGAATGAGATAATCACTCATTCACAGCTCTAGTATTTATAGATAAAAAGAGCACAAGCTCATATTACAAAAAAAAAAATTTAAATAAAATCTAAATCAAATCACAGCATATTTTATGGCATATTCTATAGCATATTCTATAGCATAATCAAATTATTGCTAATACGGTAAGTCATTCCATAAATCGTGGCTATCAGATCTGTTAACACTCCCCCGCAAGTTAGTGCACGGATATCTGAAATGCCCAACTTGGACAATGCATTCTCAAACACAATCTTGTTGATGCCCTTTGTAAGAATATCTACAATCCGCTAAGAGATTGTGACAAATGGAGTGCAAATCTGACTAGCGATGATTTTCTCTCAGATGAAGTGTCGATCAACAAATCAAAAATGTCTCCTCAAACCATAAACAATAAACAATGTCTCCTCGGACCATAAACAACCAATCATGTCTTCTCAAACCGTAAACAACCAACAATGTTTCTGGAGGCCATTTCCCTTCATACACATGTTTAAAACATGTAGATGGAAGAATCAACAATGTCTCCTCAGACTATTCCCCTTCATACATATGTTTAAACAATGTAGATGAAAAAATCAACTATGTCTCCTCAGACCATAAAAATAAACAACTATGTCTCCTCAGACCATTTCTGAATAGGTGGTGTCAAACTCACAACGCCCTCATTGAGGTCAGACTACTCTACCTACCTGACACCTCCCGGATGGGCGATGTCACCTTTAGACCATTCCCAAATGGGTGGTGTCAAACGCCCTCGTTGCAGTCGGACCACTCTGGCTTTGATACCAAGTAGAAATATAAAAAGAAGAAGGAGAGAATTGTGTAAAGACTTGAAGGAGATAATCACTCATTCACGGCTCTAGTATTTATAGATAAAAAGAACAAATGCTCATATTACAAGAAAGGAAATTAAATCAAATCTAAATCAAATCACAGCATATTTCATGGCATATTCTATAGCATAATCAAATCTCTGCTAATACGGTACGTCAATCCATAAATCATAGCTACCATATCTGCTAACACTTCCCAATCATAAATTTAATAATCAAGAACCAGAATCGCAACCTCAGTGGATGTGTTGGTCATTAAGCTTCAGACAAGGTCAAAAGTTCAAATATGAGTCAAAATATCAGACATGCATTATGAAATCGGTATTAAAATTCTGTTAATCTGTCCACGTGGATGGGAGAGAGAAAGAGAGGAGGAGGAGGGAAGAGGGGAGGGTGTTGTTTACAAGCGGATACTGTAAGCACATTTCATAAGCAAATTCCTCCATTATGGTCACACGCCCTTCCACTGGCCCTTTCACATCTTAACTCCCACTATAGAGAGAGAGAGAGGAAGGATATTCTCTTTCAAAAACTATGAACTTAGTAACTTACCATAAGCATTTCCAATTAAAGTTGTGTCCTGGAACCCAATAGCTATAGCAAGAGTAAGAATCATAAGGATCCAATTTATCTCTGGTATATAGATCTGTCCATAAATATGTTTTGAGGTGTGGACAACCTTAACTCGCGGAAAGCAACCGAGGGCATGACATTGCTTGACAATGGAAAATGTAGCACTAATGATGGCCTGACTCCCAACGATAGCTGCTAGTGTGGCAATAACAAAGACAGGCCAAAATACAATATCTGCAGGATAAGCAAGGGGGGCACAAGCAGATTTAGACGAAATTCAGTTTCATTAACAAGAATTTCTGGAGCATTTAAATTTAGGTGAAAATGAACTAACCAGGAATTGAATCATAGAAGCTGTTAGGAATCGATGATATATTTTTAGACAAGAAAGCAGCCTGTCCCATGTATTGTACCACCAAACAAGGATATACAACAAAAGCAAATGCAAGCTGCACATACAAAAAAATATTCAGATTCAGTACTGCATATAGTAAAAGGGAACGCGTATTACTGCAATTGATCATGTGCTCAATTCCTATCTATGACAGAACAAAAAGAGAACTCTGTTTTTGCTGTTTCGTGTACTCTTCCAATAATACACATACCGATTCCCTCAAAACAAAGGTAAAATATATATATATATATATATATATATTTTCTTTTTTGTCAAAACATCCATTTTTCTCATTTGATGAAATCCACTAGCAATAAATTCTCCACGATTAATGTGGGAGAAGAATAAATTAATAGAGAAGGGACTAAAGAATAAAAGAGGGCAAGTATGAATGCAAAAGATTCAGGACTTATGGTTCTATAATTATATAAAACTCCAGCATTGGAGATCTAACAGAAGGAGATTATTATAACCCAGAATCAGAATACCAATACACATTTTTGTACTAAAACATTGCATTGTAATGTTTCCTATTGCTAAAATGCATGTACAGTAACTTACCCTTATTGACAAGGCGGTAAAATGGCCAAGATCTGCAAACATAGCTTCAGTACCTGATGAAACCCAAAGAGATGATCATTAGTGTGACACGATTCAAGAGCAGATATTGGGACTCATGTTGGTGATGACCGTGTCATCTTTTTCCATTTTCCGAGTTTATTTTGATTTATATTATTTCTTTTTTGACTTCGGGCCATGTGGACCCAAGACCGGTCAAGTGTTCGGGAATATTTCCCAACACTACATTCATTCATCCTTGCACATTTTACTCTCATGATATGACAGAATTGTATAGCACTTGTGTGCCATTTGACTTGTATTATTTGAGGGTACTTGTGCGATTATGTTTTGGGGACATTTTCATTTTGGGATTCTTCGTGCGAATATCTCTTCAAGATATTTTCATTTGGGGCAATGGTGCGATTATCATTTGGAGATTGAGGAGTATATAATGGAATTGGAATTGGAATTGGGTAAACTCAGCGGCTCTGGAAAGCTGACTCGAAGCCCGTCAATTTTGCATCTAATAGAGATTTTGTGATTCGCACTGCAACAGGGACAAATTCGAGATTGAAGTTGCTGCATTTATGCAAAAGAAAATTCTGGCAGATTTGATTCTCCGCCAAATTTATTATTCCTTCCTTTGGAGAAAACCCTAGAGAGACTATTATATATAGAAGAGATGACAGCAAAGTTAAGGAGGTCGATGCAGAAGAAAAGAGGAGGCGGCATAGAGCAATCAATTAGAAGACATCCGGGTTTATTTGTTTTAATTCTCTTTACTCATATCATCTTTAATCTATTTGCCTTGTTCTTTCATCATGTGTAACTAAATCCTCAACTAAGGTTGAGGAGGAAATCTCCATTAATGAAATAAAGTTCTCTTATTCTTTTATCAATTCCTATTTGAATGGTCTTAATGCTTATGATTTTTGCTTCATATGATTAATTGTTGTAGGTTTCTTTCACCATTATTATCATGTATTGATAGTAGTTAGGAATATCAAATAATTAATCTAGGCTTTGGTTTTATATTCTTTAAAAGTAATAATCTTTGATCCTATGTTTTTCATTAAGTTGAATACATAAGATGCTTAGAATTTTACAACTCGTAAGTGAAGGAAAATCTAGATTTGAAAATATCTTACTTAGAGTTTTAATGATAAAATCTTTCAAACCAATGGAGTGACTTCCGAATTGTTTTTATTAGTTAAGGAATTGATTAATTGCTGATTGATACTTTATGGATTTAATGGTGGTGGAATCCGATACCTTAGTGTTTTCTCTCTATTGATTTCAATCTTTATTTTTTTTTAATCTTGCTTGTTTATTATTACTCACTCTACAATCAATTTGGGTAACTAGTTTAGTTTTAATTTAATTTAGATTCGTATTAGTTTTCTTCAAAGCATTCCCTTGGGTTCGACCTCGTTCTTGCCTATCTATATTCCAATAGATTCGTGCGCTTGCGAGTTACATTTAAAATCAACATCAAGTTTTTGGCGCCGTTGCCGGGGAATACAACAAGAAAATTAATTGGATCTGGATTGATTTATTTCTTCTACTAGTTGTACTTTAGATTTTATTATAAAAAAATAATAATAATAAAAAGTTCTTATTATTATTATTTTTTATTTCTAATTTCCTTTTTGTTTTCTTTCTACAGGAGGCATCTTTGGTTCAGAAAAAAAGAAAGAAAAAATAATGGCATGTTCTCTTGGTGCTAATCCGCTACATTTGACACAAATGCGTCCTTCCATGTACGGTCAGTCAGAGTGTTATGCTGAGCAAGCAAATAAACTAAATAATTTTTGGAAACCTTATGCTAGCCAATTTTTGAGACATACCATCATGATTGGTGGGACTACCACAATTCTTCATGGGAGCAAAACCCACCCCAATTCAACTTAGGAGGAAACGAAATGTATAATAATCAATTTTACCCTCCTCCTCAATCATATCCTTTTGTTCATCAATCTATTCACGAGAATGTTGCACCACAACAATCATCTTTAGAGGATATACTTCAGCAATTTATGTTGGTAACTAGTGAGGCCATTGGAAAATAAGAAAATCAAGTAAACCAGTTAGCAACTATAGTTGGTTGTAATTTTGAGAGTGATGATGAAGAAGCGGTAAACATGTCATTAGATTCAGTCTCTATTACGGATACTGAACAGTGGGAAACCGAGGTGGAACCCATTCCACCCATTGAATCTAGTTATGTCCCCCCATTTGATGAGTCATCACCCGATCTTAACTTTCACAAACTCAAGTTTGATTACTTAGGTCCGAATGAAAGTCTACCAACTATTAGCATTTCAAAGTGCCACAACGAACATGGAGATATTATTTGGACACTTGAAAAGAAATTTATTGTGTCATTTTTAACAGAATATGTGGAAGCATACCCAATTAGTTCTTTTAAAGTGAAGTTTGATGAAAGTCCTCAAATAGCATCTCTTAATGGAGAGTTGGATACTTGGAGAATAATGATTGATCTTCTAAAGAGATGTGGCATAGGATGAACCGCGTGTCCCAAGTCGTAGTTTAGTAGTGTGATTTTCTTTTATTGTTATTTTTGGTTTTGGTTTTGGTTTTGTATAATCTTTTGCATGATTTAAAGTTTTTCTTTATGTTCAACCTCAAGGTACTCTCTTTAATCTTTACTACCTTATTGTTCTTTATTTACATTGAGGACAATGTTTAGTTTAGGTTTGGGAGTATGGATTAGGTTGTGTGGTTTAACTTTCCAAAAAAAAAAAAAACATAAAAATAAAATAAAATAAAAATGTGTGGTTTACTTTTGTTTAATTTGTGTGGTGTGATTTAATTTGGTTGTAATTTTTGTGTGGTGTGTTTTCATATTTTGTGTTTAAAAAAAAAAAAAAAAAAAAGATTGAAGTTATGAATTTGATGAGAAGTTTGTAAAAGTTGGGATTTAAGGTTCAAAATTTGTTTTGGTGTGACAATCCTTGATTTAGGTGAGCATTTGAATTGTAGTCTATGACAACTATCACCAATTAGTTTTGAGAAATTTTTCTACGACAAACTAAGTTGTTTTCATTTTTGAAGAAATATTATATACTCTCTTGTTAAAACATTCTCTCAAAAGAAAATTTTTAAAATGAGGTCATCAAAAGCACTTCTAAAAAGAAAAGAAAAATCTTGGAAAGACTTTTATCATAATACGGACTTAATGCTTCTCTTGGTAAACAATCAAGTCGTTTTTCATTATTATGATAGAAGGGGAAGGTTACCATGTGGGGTAGAGTGAAAGCTTCCTTGTGCCTAAAAGTAGCTTTGATTTGTTCATGCTCTTCAACGGGAAGGAGAAGGCTACCTACCCATATAGAGTGAAAGCTACCCCCCTATCTAATACTTTGAAAAATTCAAGATAAAAAGATAATATGGTGCTTAATTGTTAAAATCAAAAAGAGAGTTGAAAACTGAATTTTTTTCTTAACATGATTAAAACTTCTTTTGTCTTGATAAAAAAATTCTATCAAAATGAGGTTCTTTTACACACATGAAGAAAGAGATTTTGGGACATGTTTCTAAATGATGATAGAGGTTAAAGACTTAAATTTAAAAATCTCAAGGCCTTGAAGAAGGGGGTAGAGTTGCTAAAAACATTCAATGAACCTCAAAGAACTTGACTTGCATAGATTTTCATCAAAATTCATGACTAGTGATATTTGTAGGTATCATCACTGGAAACCTTCATGAGACTAAAACTCGTCCTTTAGGGGTAACCTAGGGGTTTAAAGGCTTGTTGCATACACTAAATGTAATCGAGATATACCAGTGAAAGTGGTGTAGTTAGGCTTTTTATTCTGTTAGTTTTGCTCGAGGACTAGCAAAATATAGGTTTGGGGGTATTTGATGAGTATATATTTAGTACATATTTTATCCCCAAATTTATATTTGTTAGTACTTTTATATATTTTATTTTTAATTAATAAAGGGTTTTTTTTTTATGTTTTTTCAGGTCTTTAGTAATTTTCACATCATTAAAGACAATATCTGTCATTTTAAGCAAAGACCAGTTGAGAAGATCAAGTGTCCGAATGCATTGGGCTGAGATTGTTTATGGAGATTCTAGATAATTTAGAAGCGTATTTACCAAGAAAGAAATATTCTAAGAATTATTTTAAAGAAAGAAAATCTCTATATTCAAATATGGAAATTATTTGGACTAAATTTTTTTTTTTTTTGATTAAGTGAAATTATTTGGACTAAAAATTATGGACGAGTTTCAGTAATTCGGTCATAACTTTAGACTCGAATATTGGAATTGGGTAAACTCAGCGGCTCTGGAAAGCTGCCTCGAAGCCCGTCGTTTTTGCGTCTAATAGAGATTTCGTGATTCGCACTCCAACAGGGACAAATTCGAGATTGAAGTTGCTACATTTATGGGAAGAAAATTCTGGCAGATTTGATTCTCCGCCAAATTCATTCTTCCTTCCTTTGCAGAAAACCCTAGAGAGACTATTATATATAGAAGAGATGATAGCAGAGTTAAGGGGTCGATACAGAAGAAAAGAGGAGGCGGCATAGAGCAATCAATTAGAAGACATCCGGGTTTATTTGTTTTAATTCTCTCTACTCATGTCATCTTTAATCTATTTGTTGCTTTGTTCTTTCATCATGTGTAACTAAATCCTCAACTACGGTTGAGGAGGAAATCTCCATTCATGAAATAAAGTTTTCTTGTTCTTTTATCAATTCCTATTTGTATGGTTTTAATGCTTATGATTTTTGCTTCATATGATTAATTGCTATTTGTATGGTTTTAATGCTTATGATTTTTACTTCATATGATTAATTGTTGTAAGTTTCTTTCATATCAAATAATTAATCTAGGCTTGGTTTTTATTTTTTATTTTTTTGATAAGTAAAAATAGCATTAAAAAAGACGTTCAAAAGGGGAACGCGTCCCAAATACAAAAG
>JAOTQH010000046.1:112610-133415 GCA_025631255.1 Cornus kousa
GGTCTATGGATGAATGCCTTTTAAAAAACAAGTGCATCTAGAGAGAGACTGTATTGTGAGTTCTTGTCTTCTTGATGGATGGATCAATGTATGGTTGTTGTGATGGTGCATATGGAAGGAGGGGAATAGGTGAAGTGAGCATCTTTCTTCGCAGCGGGGTCTGGGGAAAGAATAGGAAAGGTGATTTCAGTATATTTCTGACCAGGAACAAGGACTTTTTCACAGGGGCAATAGCTTTGAAAAGATAGATTGCCCATCTTTTCTTTCATCTGGAGTATAGCTAAGCTATAGCATTCAGTATTGAACTCGTCGTATTTTTGGAATGAGAAAAAGAATATGAGATTGGTTAAGTTTTTAATGTAGATTTTGGGTGGGGCGTATATGAAACTACTACAATTTTTGTTTACATGGGCTCCTTCTCGTATATAAATCGCAACTTACATGGATTGTGTTTCCTGTATTGAATCTTTTATTGAGTTCATCTTCAATTTCTTATATTGAATAAATGATTATAACGATTTTATAATTATCAAAATTTTCTTTTTAAATCCACTTCCACCCGTATAAAATACTAGAAAAAGAAAACTAAAAAGATGATATGATAACAGATTGATCATGTCTTGATTACACAAACAAATATTACATATATATATATACACACACATATAAATAGAGAGAGAAATAGTAATAAGAAGAGAATTAGATGGTGGTAGCATACCTCGTAGTCTAGAGTAGGATCGAGACCAATGGAGGATCGAATGTCAAATTCAAGGTCATCGGGCTGTCTGAGTAGTTGACGTGAGGATCGCTGGTTTCCATCATCTTCTGATTCTTCAAAGTCGCTGAGGTCTTCAAGTTCGTCGGCCTCCGAAAGGTCTTCATTACGGGTGGGTCTATTTTGTCGGTTGTTGGACGGGTAGGGTTGAGGCTGGAGATGGTCTAGGTCGGGGCTATCTCTTTCTCGGTTCCATTCTCTTCTTTCCTTCTCTTCGTCGGTCAGACACCACTGGGAAGTAAGAGACGAAGATGAAGATGACGATGACTTTGAAAAAGCGAGAGAGCCGAACACCTTGTCCACACGAACCCTAAAACTTTCTTCCATGGATGATGATGATGACTTCCACAGAGCACAGCAGAGATCGATTGATTAGGGTTTCTTTCTTTTCTTTTCTTTTCCGTTCAGGTTGTGTAATAACCCTTTCTTTATCTTGCCGCCCCGTAGCCAAGTCTCGCTTTTATACGCTCGCTACCCCTACTCCTTTCCTAATTCCAACTAAGCGATCTTTCTAAATCAGTCCTGCCCACTTACAAAAGTTGCACATCTGGGCTTCTTTGAAGTTGGGCCTAATATTTTTCCCCAATGGACTATTTTTTTCTGGCTTAATAATTACACTGAATAAGGCCTAATGGATGCGAATTTTGCCAAAAATTTATAAAAATCTAAGTCACATCAAGTGGGAGCGGAGTACAAAAATGATAAAATTATGTCATAACTAATGAGAATTTGAGCGAAAGCGCAAGCGGAATGTGAGAGCGGGAGCGTGCTCAGAACGGGAGAGCTATACCTGTTGAGAATGATTGTATGACCTAGACAAAAACACTTCATATCAAGTTTTGTCGCTAACAACATTAACAACAGTTCAAAGGATATTTTGGTCCACGAAAAAGACTGAACTTAAGGATCAGGTACCATGTGCCTCAAATTTCTTATGTATTTTTTATTTATAGATGTGTTTTCCTGCACATACACCATCCATTAATTTTGTTTTTCTAGTTATTCCTATCATTCAATATAACTCCTTATTCTTGTATAATGCAACAATATCATTTTCCCCTTTACAAAATTACCCTTCTTGTTCCAAAAGTGTTCATGTTTATTTGGTAACATTTGTGTAAATTATGGAAGAATGTTTATTTGGTTAATGTCTAACTATGAGTTTTAAAAAAAATTGAGTGGAAAAATTAGGAACAAAAAAATTGAATTGGAATTTAAATGGGGAGGAGGGACTTATTAGAAAAAAATTAAAAATGGGGCGGGGGAAGGGATACTAAAACATTGCCATGACAAGCGAAAAACTTAAACCGGAGTGGAGACGGAGAAAGGACTCAAACCGTTCCCATCTCTAAATTTGAGTCTTTAGGTTGGAGTGTTTCAACCAAACTCAATTAGAGGTAGTGTTCCTAACTATATATTACCTTTCAAAGGTAATTAAAAAATACTCTCCCCCTTTCGGGAAAAAACAAGGGTTCAATCATTTCTTTTTTAGTTGTCCCAAAATAAGTGTCATTTGAAAAGCAGTCTATTATTTTTTTTGTAACCTATTACAAAAACACTAAAAAAATCATCTTCTTAAACAGTTAAATTCTATTTTTATTTTTTATTTTTTATTTTTTATTTTTGTGGGCTAGAGGGAGTATAAGTATTTGTGCAAGAATACAAATTGGAGGATAAATAATGAAAAGAAAAATCGATGGACACCCGCAAAAGCTTCTTCATCTCTTGATCAGTCTGAGGAAGAAGAGAAATAGAACCCTTATTCACATGAATGACATTCATAAATATCATTTATTTATTTATTTATTTATTTTTATTTTTTTGATAAGTTACATTCATAAACATCTAGCTCCCCAAGCCAGATAAGCAAACCCGCCCTATAATATAAATGCATCCTCCCATCCCATGATTCATTCATTCAGCTGAGCAGAGCTCCCAAAAATTATAGTTAGAATTAGCAACCAACAAGATGCAAGCAACAGCTTTGTGTTTGGCACCAACTCTTCTCCCTTGTATCAAAAAGTTTTCCACTACTCCAAAAAGTCTTTGATATAGTTGTGAAACATGCATGCCCAACTAAAGCCTCCCAGATAAAATATTATTATCCAAAATCCAAAAATGATCTACAGTACAATACAACACATGAATCAACCATAACAGGGAAAAAAAGGTTCCCAAAATTTAAATGGATCATATATATAAAAGACATTGATCATCATGATGAACATTCATTTGACAATCTCGAAACAGAATCATTCTCATATCCATGTTTCAAGACTACTTCGAAGAGATCATTCTCAAAGAACGCAGAATGGAGAGCCCTGACACATTGTTCTGCTTCACTGTCATTTACTATCAATGAGATGTTAACCTGGTTGACAGAAAAAGCAAATATATATATATTAAAAAATATGATGTGTTAAACAGATACTATAAGTTACATATTCACTTGATTATTATAATCACGTCCACTGCTCTCAAGATTTTCCATAGAGATACTGGGCACCAAAAAAAGGAGGAAGGGAGGAGGGGGAGGTCCAATCCTAGAACTCCACATGTTAGAAATCTTGACTATTTAATTTGTCCCAATCATGCTAAACCAAATGGTGCCTGTGTATGCCTTTTTGGTTCGTTTGAATATGTATATATTGACTGCTTGCCAAAATCTTCAAATCTGTTATTCAAATTTATAGGCATGGGAATCTCCTCGGTCATTTAGCTATGGATCCCCGACCATTCAACATATTTAAGTGTTCTGTCATGTTGCTTTAAGACCTATGCATGGGATGCAAAGCAGACCAACAACTCAAAACAAAAATGCATTTGCAACAGATAACATCATATGTTTGAGGCCAAATACCTTAGATGCACCTTGAGAGATCATCTGAACATTGACTCCTATGTTACGAAGAACATGAAATGCCTGCCAAAAAATGCAACAAGAATCAATACAACTAGTAAATTGTCACAAACAAACGGGCAGATAGATGATGAACAAACCAAACAGCATTAGAGGGCTAATGAGTCGACAGACCGATAATCTATTATCACTATGCAAAATGGTGGGAAAACAAAGATTAAAAAGAAAAAAAGAGGGTTAGTGAGGGTACTCTGAAGCAACATAGATGAAATACACTTTCCTCCAACACATTGGTGGGGGTCGCAAAAGACCAAGGTTGAAGTGAGTACACTTTCCTTCAACACCCCCACCAACAATGCAATCTTTTGCTTTATTTTTTGTTTGGTTGTTGTTATTTGTTGCTTCTGGAAGAGTTTTTTCCAGTGGTTTGTATGTTTGAGGAGCCATTCCTCTGTTGATTGTTTAATAAATTTGCCCAGTGAAACAAAATAAATAAATAATAAAATAAAATAAAGAGAGAGAGAGAGAGAGAAAGGAAAAGAACATGCTTTATCTTGACAAGAAACTCACACACCCAAATTGCCCCACGGAGACTTCAACTCTTGACCTTCCACTTTGGAAGGTAAGTTAGTACCCAGTATTACCCAGTATTCATTAAGAGTTCAAAGTAGAGGCTATGTACAGGTTATTCTTTAATGAACTTTCAATTCAAGACACCCTAAGATGGGGAAGTTGGATCCTGATTGGTGAACGAGTAGAATGAAGAGACTATACACATCAATGATGTATCCCTACAAACATGGTTGTTAATATAAAACAAAAGCTACAAAAAGAAAAATTGAATAAAAATAACTTGACTCAATCACTGAATCAGGTATGCATGCTTTACAGCACCTTCTCTAGAATCAGTGAGGACCTTTGAACATTCCCAATGAGAGAGATGATTGATCTATGCTGAAGGAGATTTACAACTGCAACTTTTTCGAGTTCTTCCACAACATGGTCAAGTTCCTGTTCAAAGAAACATATTACCAACGGAGTTTAGAAGTCAAAAGTCAAAGCACGGGACAAAGGAAAGAGAGACTTATAAGATAGTTGTATTAATTTGGGGTAGGGGAAACAAGAACATGAAACAATATGCCTGCCTGCTGAATCAGTTCTCTGCTCCAGAGCTTTGATGGGTCCAATGTCAAGGAAATACTAACTTCACTAGTAGCTACAACATCCACAGATATACCCAAGTCTTCAAAGATTGAAAATACCTGCACAGAGACAATGCCAAGCATTATTGATTAGACTTAAAAAAAAATTGAGCCAGCCAGAGACTAAAACAGTAGATTCAGCAATTACAACTTTTACCTTAGCGAGAAATCCAAATTGACCAAGCATGTAAGTACTAACAATATCCAACATAGTTACATTCCGTTTCAAAACGATGCTAGTTAGTACCGCCTAGAAGTGGAAAGAAGACATGTTCAGCTGTTTCAATTTTTTATGCAATAATGTTTTTCATTTATTGAAGATTGTGCTGCAACAAACCTTACTCATATCTCTTGTTCTAGTGATGAGGGTACCTGGGGCATTTGGGTTGTAAGAATTCTTAACTCTAACAGGGATATCTCCCTCTCTTGCTGGCCTCATGGACTGTGGATGCAGGACCTGTAAGGAGTAAGGACACAAAAAATGTATTCAGCAAGTTCATTGTTTTATTTATTTATTATATAATTTCTGAGTTTCTTTCTCTTTCTGTCTCAGTTTCTGAAATTGCCAAAGTTTACAGAGAGTAAGACACAAATACATAGAGAATAACTGCTGAACATTGGCATCAAGGTTAATGACACCAAATTGAGATCATTCAAGGTACTTTTAGTTTAAAAAGTATAATTTTGAGCATTTGGATGGATAACACATGCTCTACAAAAAATAAGAAGCATAAAAGAAGGAACTTTGAAAATCCAAATAATTATGACGACACACACAAGTATCCAATCTTACTTCTTGAACCAGACTCAGAAAGGGACAGTAAGTAGCCAATTTTTCTCTATCAGTTGCACACTCTGGTGAGGTTAGGGGCAAATTAAAACAGGTATATCATAAATTTGAACCAATTTGCATAAAGTTAGAACTTTTCGATTAAGATGGAGATGCAGAACATGCTAAGGGGCACAACAGGAATTTCACATGATGAACACTATTGCTATTGTGCAATCGAATTAAAGTTTGAGAATCTGACAGTTAACTTTAAGTTAATTGCGACGTGCAATACAGATTCGTTGATATCTATATTCTTATTCTTCTACTCTCTTTTATTTGTTTATTTTTAAACTTCACAAATGTTTTATCTTGATTACTGTTAATAACTGTCTTGAAGATCCTTTTGGTTTCTTAAACTCTACCGTATCTAATCTCAAATTGACCTGAAACCATTCTCCAGCATTTCCCCGTTCGATTAATTCACAGATACCGTGATTAGTTTCTTCCAGTACTTCCCGGTGATTCCTGCAACCAATCACTTTTAAAACCAATCCAAACATTTCCATCTACAAAAATTACGACCTTTCCTCCAACTTTAAAAACCTACACTTTGAGGGCTTCCATAACCTTATTCCACCATTAGCCTGAATGTAGGCAGCATTATTCAAAATTTCCTAAATTTAGTTTGTTATCAAAGAAAAGTTCCCATCTTCCATTCAGGAACAAAAAAAAAAAAAAAAAATTCCCTTCTTTTTTATTCAATGTTAATTTCTGTTTTTTTCTATTGCCACTGTGGTGATTAATGTAAAGCTTGTATCGAAGTTTGAATTCGGATCAAAGAGCTTTGAAACTAGAAAAATAAATTTTGGTAAGAGGATGGGTTCTTTGAAGGCTACAGTTTAATCCCTAACGGCTTCTACTGCAGGGTACCGCATTGGACAGAAGACAATCCTGCCTTCTTTCATTAAAGTCAAGGAATTCGATGTGTATAGTAATAGAAAAGAGTCTCAAAATTTGTAATTTAAAATCAAGGAATGAAACAGCTGCCTTATTTATTTGCTACTCTGCATTGTTGAGTTATACATAAAGACAAGTAAGATGATGCTACTGGTACCAAATTTGAAGTAGAAGTTAGTTGCAAATTGCGATAGCTGAAGAAGCAGAAAGGAAAACAATAATAGTGATGATCATAATACTAAAGCCAATGAAGTCCAATTGGAGGATAATATTTGGCTAATAATGTGTTCCCAGAAACTCTAAAGAAATTTTTTATTTGCAAGTCATTCTAGCCATCAATTTCATTATTTGAGGCAGATTAAATGGCATGATGAAACAGGACTTTCTAATATTATCTAACTTTTTTTAATAGGAAAATTAATGCCAAATAAACATTGAATTTTACTCTTTTTAAGGATAAGATGCTGAAGCTACTTCCAACTTCTCTTATTCATTTTAGTTTTCTAAAAGCTTTCAGTAACCTTAGCCCAACACAAACCTAAAAGTAGGGCCGAATAATTTAGTTTTCTAGGAATTCCTAATCAGATAGTGTGAATGAATTAATTGAAAATCTAGTTGATTAAACAGCAATGGTTAACTCCAATAATCAGATACCGTGCATGAAACGATTGAAAATGTAGTTATTAAACGGCATTGGTTACTTCCATAAATTTGGTGTCTTTAATTTTTTTTTTTTCCTTTGCATGAATATTCGAACAAAATACAATCACTAGGTAAATTTATTCAGAAAAAGTCATGCTAAAGTTCAGCCAAATATCCTGCCAGTTGAACAAATTTGCACAAAGATGATATTCAAATGAAAATCATAGCCAGAACTAACACAGATCCTGGCCCATTAATTCCCGTGCAAGCAATCAAACACAAGAGTGTAATGTTCTTATACTCTGAAAGCAATATCGCTATGATACCTGAGCACCAAAATATGCAAGTTCAGATGCCTCTTCAAATGTTAGAAATGGCACAGGTTCTGCATGTGGATATATGTTAGGATCACAAGCCAAAACACCATCAACATCCTTCCATACCTGTAATGGATCGAGAAAAAGGTTCTTAAATATTTTGCCTAGAATTATCAGATAGAAGTCATGTTACTCATATATATACATAATCTTGAAGCTTATTAAAATATTTAAAGAATTTTGAACTCCTCAGTATAACACACGAATTTCTCTATACTTCTGTTTTGTCTGTGTGTTCACATTTTCATAATGATTGTGCAGCTCTATCAACTACTCTCGACATATAATGCATTCAGGGTGTGGTGGTGTGCACTAACCTGAATTTCTCGCAACCCCAATGCTTTACCAATAGTGGTTGCTGTCAAATCACTACCACCCCTACCCAATGTAGTCACTGCACAAGATCTCCAGCCCTGCAATCACAAAATTCCAATATATCACATTATTATAGACCAACAAATTGAAAATCCCACTTAAGTTGAGCAGACACTATGACACCTTTAACAAAGAAAAAGTATAAGGGTACTGCAAGTAGAAAGACCTTTCCAAGGAAGCCAGTAACAACAGGAACTGCAGCATCACTCATCCAATCACTGTGTAATCTCTTTGCAACAGCTGGATAAGTTGCTTCCAAAATATCCGCATTTGTAAAGTCATCGGTTGTTACAAAACCAATATCAAATGCATCATACTGCAAAAACAATACACAGTGACAATCAGCCATTGTCAAAAGCAGTACTAGCAAAGGCGCCTACAAGTACAGCAAAAGTTTGGCCAGCAGGTAAGGTGACATAAGGAAATAAATATTCTGTATAATTTACGACATTCAAATTATCTACAAAGCCCTAACCAATAAAAAAAGAAAGTATAAAAGCATAAAATATTTACTCCCATCTGATCTAGCTAAAATTGTTAAATATATATATATATACATATGTTCAAGTGGCTACTTCTGTCAGCTTATATATTACGTTGGTCAACCATTTTGTTGGTCAACCATACTTCTATCAACTAGAATTAATAGGCTTCCTACATGATTGACGGCTCAACATAACTATTTCATAATCCCATCTGAGTTACTACCTTCTTTTTTCCTTTTCTTTTTCCCTGCACAAAGCCTTTCATAGAATAACTCTGTAACAAAGAATACCACATTTATCCCCTTGTTTCTAACCAACCACAAATAAAACCAATAATCTATCAAGAGTACTATGAGAATAGGTTGAAAGCAACAGTTTTTAGATGTAAAATACATGGACTTAAAACAACACAACACACATCACTAAATTTAAACATATATCTGAACTGTGCATGGAAGACAAGAAGTGATACACATTATAAAGCAAAACCTAATTACAGAGATTTTCAAGATTAAGCACAATTTCGAGTTGTGAAACCACCAAATAACATCTGATTCTACAAATAATCATTTCAATCCGATATCCTTTTTTTTCTTTTTGGTTTTTAACACCTTTCTGATATACTGTTAAGCAACTCTAGACTTGCAAGTTCTTTGTCTTACAAAATTAACAATATGAGGTGCTGATGATACTGCATATATATATATATATATATATATATCTTTTCATAGAAAAATTCTTTCCCTTTTACAAATAAACATTTATTCCATTTGGAAATTCTATATACAATGAAACCTCTTCCTCAGCAGTTGGGATAAGTATACAAAGAAAATGATGGTCTTATTAAAATAGACGAAAGAAAAATAAATGATGGGAAATCCACATCTAAAATCACAGGACGGGTGATGTTTGAACATGAAGTAACATATAGACCTGAATTCATATCCCTAGCCACGTTCTTCGTTATAGAAATTACGAAGTTTTTTTATCACTTAATGGAGAATACGAACTTGCTAACATACTATACTTGATATAAATGATCAGAAAACATCATACTTGCCGGGCTTTAACACCAATTTTATTTAAATAAGCTGCAAAAATTCTTGTTGACATGCACTCCCCGAATGAGACTAAGTAGTCTTTTGTGCGTAGAGTCAACTCTTTCATCACAGCAATTCCCTTCAGAAGTTGCTCCAGTTCTTCTAGGTGTACTGCAAAATAGTTTTACAAAAAAAGTGAATTAACAGTGAAAATAGACACTAGTAAGATTGCATGAATATTTAGCTCAACATACATCATGACAAATAACAGAATTTATGGACCATAAACAAATAGAGGGAAATCAGAAGATATCTTAAAGAGAATCATAAATGCGGAGTATGTTTTACAGAATGGGCTGTCAATGTGAAAAGCCTCTATTTTCTATATCAACAGCTATATTTCATTGTACTTGTACTATAATAAGGCATATTATTGAAGAACTTGGTCATCAAGAGATGATGAGTAAGGCTGGCATATCAACTTGTTTCCTGGAGAGTTGCCTCCGAAAAGGGAAGAAAAAGAGAGTATGAATTCTTTAACTTCATTAATGAAACATTTTCAAACTGTTATCAGTGGAATTCCAAATTTCTGAGGTGCAAACATCATTAATTAATGGGGTTTCCCCAATACAGTTTCCGGAATTCAGTTTTAGCAAATCAAACAATACATGACCTAAATGTTCCCCAAGTCAAATGTCATAAAATTTGATGTCCATCTATGTATTTATGCATAAAATGGTGAGGAAGTAATACATGGTGCACATGTGTTAGAACAACCGGAAGGCATTGAACATAATATAGTAAATTGTTTACAGAGAATGTATAAACAGCAATAAGAAACTTCAACTCAAAAGTATTCACATCAACATACAATAACAGAATGTTACTGCAAAATAGGAACTTACATGCAATGGTGGACCTGTCAACTCCCAGTTCATCAATGGTTCTGAAAAGAGTGTATTTATGGTAAATGAGAATGGATTCAACTTACACAAGGCAATTATGGATTCTAGGTATCCACATACCTGAGATGCAGTTCTTTCACAAATGTGAATTCATCAATATTGGAGACATTAGAAATGCCACAACTGACTGCCTTTTCTCCAGCCTAACAGACAAGCAACAAAATTGATTAAGAAACTTGTTAAAAGGGAAGTAACAACCAAACACAATTAATAAGATAAGGAATAATAATACTCCTACAAAAGAAAGTGAGAGGTATGAATGAGTATACCATCAAAAGGAGGTTAGTTGTCTTTCCCATAGCAGAGAGAACAATGACGGGGGTTTCTTCTGGAAAGCTGAGAAAAAGGTGAGCGACCTCTTTCATCCTCTCTGCAGAGGCTAATGAAGATCCACCAAATTTCATCACACATGTCAATTCTTTAGCTACTCCGTGACAAGTTTTATGCTTGGCATCATTCCGTTCAAGCACATCTATATTTGCTTTCTCACAATTGATGGTTAAAGCTCTTCTGTGACTTGAATTCCACACCGTTGTAGATAACTCAGAAACTGAAGCCACAGATACTCCAAAATGAAGCTGCTGGTGCTGCAGTGAAAACGGCAGCGGATGGTCGTGCCAAGCTCTCTTTGACAATCCAGGGTAGAGAGTTTTAACCCCACATAAATGCATTGTATTGGCCATACCAATTGAAGACACAATGGATGATGAGTAAACAAGTTGTTTCGACAAATGAGGTACGTTGTGTTTTCCGAAAAACACCGGAGAGAATTAACTAAAAATGTTTGCTGATGAAATAGAAATGTTGAAAGATCTGATCAGCTAATAGAATATTTTTGTGTATAAAAAACAACAAAATATGAAATGAAGAAAGAAATGAGATGGAGATACTACATGAAAGCCTAAATAGCTCTAATTGTGAAGAACACTGAGAAACAAAGTAAAAAAAAAAAAAAAGTATAATTACAAGTAGTAGGGGGGTTTTTTGCTTGAGTGCTCGCAACTGAAGGAGGAAATGTGAGATTTAATGTTTCAATAAATAAATAAAAAGGGTTTGATACATATTATCAATAGCAAGCAAATGGGCTACATGAAAAAGAGTGGACGTACCTTGCGAGAGACAGGACAGGGCAGGGCAGGGAATGATGAGGCAATGCGAGTTAGGTTTTGAGACAGAGAGAAGGATGCGGTGTGTCTAGGGTTTTGGTGTTTGCAATGGATTCCTCCCTCAACTCAAGTGGTCCGCTTGAGGGGGAGGAAGGAAGAAGAAAGCTCAATAATAAATCTGGGTGAAACAGAAGAGAGACTCGGCGCCGCCCTCTAATTTGGAATGGGGGTATTAGGGAGAAGAAAAGTGTAATTTTAATACCAGTAATACTTGGTGACCGACCAATCAAAATCAAACAATTGATTTTGTAATAATATAATTGTGAATCACACGCTTTTTCAGTCATGGATTGCTATGCTAGATTTGCGTCTGCAAAATTGAAAAACATATTTTTAGCGTTGAAAATTCAGGTGATGTGACCTGTTTGCTGTTGTGAGTCCAACATTCTGACGCGGCGTGCGTAGACTTGGCATTATGTATGTACGTATGTATTAATAAACGTTTCGGAGATATTTTAGGTGGCGTTTCATCACCACCACCACTCTCCTTCCGGGAAAGCGCAAATATGACAGACAAGTCTGACCAATTTTCTTTCTAATTCTTCGGCTCTTTTCTCCGACAAATACATACACTCATCATCCTTTCAATCAAATGCTATATATATATCTACGTGGGTTTACAATTCAACAACACAAAATTCTCTCTCCCCTTGTAGTAGTATAATAATAATAATAATAATAAAAAGAAATCACTGTTACCATCTATCTCTCACTCATTACAATTTACTTCAATAGTCGCAATCCCCCACTAACCATCATATATCAATTCCCTCGCTCAATCATCAATGTCAACTCTGTGATGGACATTCCTTTGTTTTAAATGTTGAAATAAAATAAGAGGTTGATACCCAATTTGCAATATGTCCACTTGAATATCACATACACAATTATTCACGTCTATTACATACATTAACTTACAATATTTTTCTGAATTAATGATCCCTCAAAAACTTTTCAACAGTGCTTCTAACCAATATTGGAGGACAATTTTCACACATATATGATAAAAGCTAGTGGTAAAAATATTTTGAATCAGTCAAAAAGGAGTTTTATATATATTTTTCTTTTTCTTTTTTGGCGTAAATGAATACTTAAATCTCTAAAGCAATGTCATCATTGACTTAACTCACTAACATTGAGGACAGAGTGAAAGTTAACATAGACCCTCTTTCTTTGTTTTAAACTAGAAATAAAATAAATACTCCGAAAAAAATGAGGGGAAAAAAATGATAGTCAATGAGAAACAAACAGAGGACGCGTTAATAAAATCAGCAGCATAACAATAACAGATGATGATGTACAAGAAGACATTTGGATAGAATTAAGGTTGTGGAGTGGGGAGGTCGAGATTTTTGAAGCAAGTGAATCCTCCATCCACAACAAGGTTATGGCCCGTTACGTACTTAGCTTCATCCGAAGCCAAAAACAGGGCAGCCCTGGCCACATCTATTTCTTCACACTTGGCCCCCTTTAGCTCTCCTAACCCATTCACCATTTTCATTATCTCCTCTTCCCCAACTCCTCGGTAGAACTGCCCAAACTGGCCCAATACCAGCGGTGTCGGAATCGGACACGGTGAAATGCAGTTGATCCTCACCCCATTTCCACACAGCTCGCTGGCCACGAACCTCACAATCCCTGGTATTGTAAATTTTGAGATGGAATACGGATACGGACCAAGCCCACCCATGAGCCCACTTATGCTAGCCGTGCACAGAATTGAGCCTGAGCCCACAGGGATCATCACTCGGGCCGCATGCTTTATACCTGCGATCAACCCCCGAATGTTGATCCGCATGACTCTGTCAAACTCATCCAGGTCCAGATCCGCGATGCTCGGTGGGAATATGGGCCCTACTATTCCCGCATTATTGTACATCACATCAAGTTTGCCATAACGGGCCACGGTGATGTCCACAGCTTCTGCTACTTGAGACTCAATGGCCACATCACAGTGGACGAAGTGGCCTTTAGGGCCCATACTTTGAGCGACTTGAGGGCCCAATTGGCTATCGATGTCAGCAATGACCACTTGGGCTCCATGTTGGATGAACTCGGACGCGGTTGCCTTACCAAGCCCACTTGCACCCCCTGTGATTAGGGCCACCTTACCTTCTAGCCTGCTGTCATACAAATCAAATAATTTATCAACTCAATAATACTACTAATACTATTGTTATGGATGGGAGTGTGACAGAAAATTGAGAAAGAAACGAATGTCCATGATAGCTAATGTTTGATACCAATCAATCAATCCATCATGACAGCCACAAAAAAGGTATATGTATATGCGTATGAGAATGTGAAAAGGTATAAGCTAGCTTCAAACAGTTTCTTTAAATTAGATGAGACGAAAATGAGAGCAGAGAGAGAGGTTGCTGATCTGTTTCATTCTCACAATATTGAATTCAACCCCATAAAAAGTGGCAGATATATTTCGAGTTGCATGTGCCACTACAGTACAATGATATATGCATAATAGTATTTATTCCTTCAGGATAAAAAATAAAGCACGTTTTGTTGTTTTATTAATCATAATAGTAAATGGGTGGTTTGAATCAGATTTTGTAGATATATATATATATATATATATCTCAAAAGACCGGCCATACTATGACTAGCTACCGGATGTATAAAGTTTATTTTAGATTAAGTAACTGGATGTATTTGGATTGATCGAGTCCATAAGCGAGCTCCTCCACTTTTATTGTTGCGGTCAACGTGAGAATTTTCAATTTTTAGTGAATAAGAAACATATATAATATGTATACAAACACAAATTTTACGCAGAAATGCGAAAAAAAATAATAATAATAATAAAAATTAAAAATTAAACATGGTTGAAAGTAAAAGCAGGAGCAGAGGGAATAGTAGGTTTACTCTAGACTGATCAGAAAAAGAAGGTATTTAAGTAAATCACAGAACATGATGGATGTGTTAATTGGTATTGGCAACCACATGCAAATTAAAGAAAGAAATGTGGGGTTTATATGTTTTCAAGTTGCTAAGCGCCGGCTAATCATGAATACATATATAAATTAATGTGGATTAATAAGTGTCTCCGTCCCATGTATGAGATTAGAGAGCAGCTATATATTGTAGGTGTGAAAAGCATAATAGCAGTAGTAGTAGTACCAATTAAGTGGAGTAGTAAATTAAATAATGAGCTGATTGGAATGAATAGGTAGGGTTGATGATCGAAATTCGAAACCGTACCTTCTAGCCCCACTGCTCGAAGAATAATATCTCAAGCCCTTGCACCACAATTCATCAGAGATCATCTTAAATTCTCTGCATAATCAAAAGAACATGGTTCAAATTAGAGAGATATATATATATATATATATATATATTCAGAAGGTAAACGGCTGAGATGTAGAGACCTGTTTAGTAATCTGAACATTGTGGTTGGCAAAAGATGTCAAGTTGCGATGGATCTCAGACTACCGCGCGCAATTACTTACAGTATATACCGCAAGTTCCTGCTGTAACATTACATGTATACATACATATTTTATTTTTATATATATAGAGAGAGAGAGAGAGAGAGGGATTGGCTGGCGAAGAGGAGAGATGGAGTGGCAGAGTAGGATTGAAGTTTAATTTAGAGCAGTGGGAAGGTCAAGCTTTTAAATACGAATAGAGGTATCTACCTAGTGGAGTAATTTAATATTAAAAAAAATATAAAAAATAAAAAATAGTAGTATATGTTATGCCTGCTTCAGCTGCTTTCTGGGTGTTGGCAATGACATTTGGGCGGTTTGGCCTTTTCAGTTGTCTTGGTGCTGTGGGTTCGATAGCTTTGTTCGGCTTTCAACTTCAGCTAGCTTTCTTATGCTGTTTATTTTCTTGACAGATCAGATGTTTTTCAACACTAATACTTGTTTGTAATCTGTTCAGTTTTGTTTGGCTTGCCGCTTGCCAGGCTTGCTTGATGTGATGGCCTTTTTAGCTTCGTTTGTTTCTTCTTCTTTTTTTCATAATTTCTTATTTACCACATATATATATATAATGACAATATTACAGTAGTAATTGTGTTCGCAACATACAGAATTAATTAATGTTATCGTGCTTTAGGGATGATGGTAAATTACACCATTTCTGAAAAATAAAATAAAATAAAATTACACCATTTCATCAGCTATGTGCGCACTCCCTAGGGACAAGTAGTTTGATCGCGACAAGATGAAGGAATAAAAACTAATGTAAATGGAAGTGGGGTAAGGACCCAGTTTGAATAATTATTTAAATTCTTTTTAACCATTTTTTTTTTTGCCCTTTCATAAATTAAAACACCAAATTATCCATTTCTCACTTAATAAATTTATATCCCTTCTATTAATTCTTAAAACAATAAAGAAATTCTTAAACAGTGATCACATAATTTTATTTTATTTTCCTGGTAAATTTGATCATATAATGTAAAGAGGGTAAAATGTACTACAAAAGTAGAATGTAGTGGCTAGTTTTAACAAAATTTATTCATTAGTTTTGCAAAATATACGGTAGTAATTTCTCACTTTCTCTTTGATGTGAGTGAAATTATAATTTTTTTGGCACCCACTGAAGTAAATAATTTAGGAGACATTGATTGTAAAAATTGTAATCAGAGTGTAATTTAATTATAATATATATATATATATATATATATATATTCACACTACAATTTATTTTGTAATTATTTTTATTGCTTAAAAAAAAAAAAAAAAAAAAAGGTGTGAAGAAAAATGATAGTACTACAATTCAATGTTTATTTGATAGTAGCACGTAACAATGAATTCAAAATCACATCACATTGATGTGCTCTTTTTATGAGTCATAGGATTGATGTAATTCAGATTTTGATGCTTTATTAATTATACAAATAGGTCATAATTCTTAAAGATGGAGACCACGTAGGCTATTGGTGTTGGAAAATGTTGAAAGAAAAATATTCCAAAATTGATTGGAAGATGTTAGAGATATTAAAAGTGGTCTGTGCCCTCCCTGTATTGATTACGGGCTCGGACTCCATCCATAGCTGGCTTGCACACCATCACCTTTCTCTCTCTGTTGGTTGTGTCTGATTTAGGACCCCATCCTATTTAATGACGACCTCTGCCTGTATTGGCAACAGGTAAGCAAGCTCCAACGGAACGGAGTGCAAATTAATGACATTCAGAAACCCTGGTCCCACTAGCCCTACTAAACAATCTTGGGGCCCCACTCTGTAAGTAAATTAAAAGATGATATGCCTCATCGTTTGAGTTTTCTGAATTAAGAATAACATTGTACTCTAATATTTTCATGATTTATAGAGTAACGTGCAATTTTTTAATGACTTTGCCGGCCATTCTCATATGTTTGTTTATTGTTCTAATAAAAGACAGAACCAAGCAAAACACCAAACATTTTTTCTTTTTCTTATTTACGTAGTATTTAACTACTACATTTTTTCTTCTTTTACTAAGCTTTTTTAATTCTTAAAGGAACTTTTTTTCTTTTTCCTTCCTATTAAGATGCTTTGCAGATAATTATTGTTTTTAAAATAAATAAATGGAAATTAAAAATGAACTATGAAAATACCTCCATATATTAAAATTCCAAAAACCTGAATATTGGTCTTATGAACATTTATGCCATGAATTTAAATCTCATCACCATCACCATTAATATTTAAACGAAAAATAAAATATATATGGTAAAAAGCTTCTACTGATTAATGAAGAGACGCAAATAGAGATATCTTTTCCATTTTCCTTTCCTAGCGAGACAAAGGGCATTTATTGGTGTTAATTATGTAGAGAGTCAAGTCATATTTATTGGAGGGAGTTAATTTCGATCTATGTGGTGCTTGATGGAGAGATGGGAGGACGCTCCTCAATGTACGTGCAGGGTCATAACATGAAAATTAATTTACCCATCCACACTAATTAATTAAACTTTCAATTAAGAAGTTCAATTATTAACTATCGGTTTGGTGTTTTCTTTTTAGCGTCTGTTTTATTTTTAGTTTTTGTTTTAATTGGAAACAAAATAAATACTTTATTATAGAGTGATTTGAATAATAATGAAAGCATATTTGATAACGTCTATTTGTTACAAGATTTTTTGAAGTAAAATTATAAAAATATGTCTAGTAAAAAAATGTTACATGTTTAAAAAATATAATGCTTAGTTTAAAAATATGAATTTTTTGTTTTTTATTTTTTATTGTTCATTGCTACAATACCATGTTGCTACCGTGTTGAAACATATAAAAATATCTAATTTTAGTGTATCGACTTTTTTTATCATTATTTACGAAACATTTCAGCACCGTACAAAACAAAACATGTGTTTACCAAACTTTTTTTTTCTAGTATTCACTGCTATAGTACTAGGCAAAAACATGCAAAACATCAAAAACAAAATGCATACGAAACAAATCATGTTTTGTGCATAGTGGCTAAAAATCGAGATATCAATTTTGTATTTTTAAATATTTCAGCACAGCGATGAGCAATAAAAAAAAATTATAAAAAACTCTTAAATGATATTTTCAACTAATCATTATAGTTTTTAAAATTTGCAATACTTTTTCATCAAATATGTTTTCAAATTTTAGCTTTTAAAAATCTTGCAGCAAATGGACGTCACCAAACAGGCGATTACTATTCAATTTTCAAAATACACTGCAACAAAAAATTTATTAGCAAAAACAAAACATGTACCAATGAGCCCTAAGTTGCATGGATAATTTGATTCCCCTTCACAAAAATAAGTCAACTATGATTTTCTTAACTGCTATATAGAACTGTACATGATTCATTAGTACAGTTCTAATGAATCATAATATTTTAATTCGAAATCATATTTTAATATTTTTTTAAAAAGTTAACTATAATATTTTAATTCAAAATTAAATAAAAATTTATTTAATTTCGAATTAAAATAAAAATATTAAAACAAAACATGTAGCAAATGAGGCCTAAGTTGCATGGATAATTTGATTTCCCTTGGCCAAAAAAGTCAACTATTATATTCTTAACAGACTACTATATAGAATTGTACATGATTCATTAGTGAGTTACTACTGAATATGGATTAATTAATGAACTTGACTTTAAATATTTTATTTACCGCGAAATTAGTGGCCACTGGCCCAGTACACGTGTATTTTAACACACACACACGTGTGTGTGTGTAATAGATGCGTCATCAGTTGCTAAGGTCACGGTGTTGGGGAAGCTAAATGCAACAAATTAAGGAAAGTATAATTATGACTTGGGAACTCTCGATCCTTGAAGATAAATTATTTGATAAAAGACAGATATGAAGCTTAATTTTAGTTAGCTGCTAAAAACATTTTCATCTCAATCTTCAAATTTTATAGACCAGAGAAAAAAGAAGAAAAAAAAAAAAATTTATTTTAGGTTTCCCTAATTAAGCACAATATTTCCTATGATTTAAAAGCGATCAAATTGTCTCATTGCATTTCACCTCCAACCCTTAGTCACACGATTTGTTGAAAGAGGCCAAGCTCTCAAGCTCCGCGAATTTACAATTTAGGAGCGAGCACAAAATTTGCGAATTCAATTTTTGTAATTATCAAATTGTCTCATTGCATTTCACCTCCAGCCCTCAGTCACACAATTCGTTGAAAGAGGCCCCGCTCTCAAGCTCTGTACGCGAATTTACAATTTAGGAGCGAGCACAAAATTCGCGAATTTGTTTTCCTAATTCGCAATTTTCCTACTCATTTACTTTATATAGCTAAATTTATTAGAATCTCATGGAATATCTATATTACCATATATGCATTTATTACTTACATTATTACTTAATATATACATTAATTAATTAAATTTCCGTGTGCCCCAGCAGTATGGTAATTCTATACTATCATATATATTAATTATACATGTTTGAAAATATACTACTAAAAAAACTTCCCATGTAGAGAATATTACAAATAAGTCAAGCATGTGAGAAAAGTTAGTTATTTATTACATATATCATTAATGGAATAAATAATCATGAATATATTTGCATATAAATTTAAATAAATAAAAGTATTTAAAATATAAATGTTTTCAATTGATATAATTTTATTTAAACATAATATACATACGCTCTCAAGACTTTTCCGCTCTCAATTTTTTTTGGCTTTGACACTTTCCCGCTCTCGTTTGCGCTCCCGCTCCCACACTCGTTCCCGCTCTATGTAACTTAGACTCAAACTCTATTAAATAAAGAAATTCAATAATATAGTGGATAAAGATGTAATAATATGGTGTGTAAAGATGATGTATAAATTACATGTACAATACACGATATAGTAAATATTGTTTTACCTGCTAACTCAGTACATTTATCCCTTACTAGACAGATTCTAATGAGAGGTGCAAAGAAGAGGATTTATGTCCTTTCCACTGTAGCTGAACCGTCTTTGTTTCCACCTATTTCCCTACCAAACCCCAAAAACCCAAACCTCCTGAATTTGTCGTAGTGTAAAATCTCATGCCCCCAAAATGCAATACGGAAAGGCAGGTTCAATGGTCAGGTTTTATTTATTTTTATGTTTTATGTGCAATCGCATTCATAGCATACTTTTAATGAATTCGAACTCTCAATATCACCTTAAAAGTAATATCAGAAGTCTACATTTTTTTTATTTTTTATTTTTATTTTTGTCACAAGAAACACATTCGTACACTTACAATATCTCGTATGAAAACTTAAAACGCTCCACTTTCTCATGTTCATATACTGTTCCGACCTACTAACGTTCATGCATTCAGACTAAAAGCCTGTTAGTACTGTTCAATGGACAGAGTAGAGTTGTTTAACTGCGCAACCAATTATTAGGAGGGTTCAAATCAATGGTTGAGCCAACAATTAATAAATAAATTTGATTTTAGGGTAATAAATACGTCACATTTGAATTTCCACCTGTCAACTTCAGTAACTCAGAAGGAGAGATTCATATGTTAAGGCCACTGGAGGTGGGCCAATATTGACCATTTTTTTTGCTTAATTTCTAAATTTTATATCTGGAGGGCCCTATAAATGCTCTGTCCTCATGATTTGTTTGGACATATGGATTACCATTCAAATTGCAGCTGTCAGACAATAAGAAAAAATAAGGGTAAAGTACATTGACACCCCCTGAGGTTTGGGGTAAGGACAGTCAGATAAAACTTGCTCTGTTTTGGGATAATGACACCC
>JAOTQH010000046.1:133515-145908 GCA_025631255.1 Cornus kousa
ACCTTACAAGATTCGTCGAATTTAACTTTAAAAACCGACGAATTCTTAAATTGAATTCGCGAATTCAAAATTATGAATTTGCGAATTCGAAAACATGAGAGGCTGAATTTTTGGCGAATTCGCTCTCAAAAAGCCAATTCGCGCGCGGAGCGATGGAGCGTGAGTGGTTTGAGCGAATTATGTGACTTAGGTTCTTATTCATGAAAAAAATGTCAATCATTCATGGTAAAAAATTATAACTTCCAGTTTTAATTATTTGAAAATTGAACTCCCAAAGGAATTGAAGTTTATTAAGTTACATGGAGGGATTTTACCATGAATTTATTGATTGAGGATTTGGATTCCATAATCATAAGCTTTGCTATATTTCTCTCTTTCCTATATTAAGATCTTTTCTTATATTAAAAAAATTACTTTTAAAATACACAAAACAGCCAAATAAATTGACAAATAAACAACCACTTAATTTAAGATAAAATCACAAATTAAAACTCCTAAAGTATAATATTTTCCTTAATTATTTCATTCATAACTACACTTCAGGCTAAAGAGAATTTCAGAACACAAAGTAGGTTAAATGACCAAAAATAATATATATTAGGGCAAAAAGAGGAAAAAAAAAGCATAAACATGAAGACATTTCTCCTAGCAAAGCTTCTCCAGCAGAAGCCGCAAAGGCTCAAAAAAATTGGAAAGAAGAGACTATATACATATTTTAAGAGCCGCTTGATTACAGTGTCTTTAAAACCCAATTCAACGGCAAATTTTTTCTATTATAAAAAGGAATCTTGATATCATGAATAATTGTGACCGAAAATAAATTAGCTACGCTAAAACCGTTGATATTTACCTTTTTACAATATACCAATTCTCCAACACCCATCACCCACTCCCGTTAAATCAAAAAGAATTTCAATAGTTTGGGTAGAAAAAAACATCCATGAAGAAAAAAAAAAAAATTAATGGAGTGATACTTATAATAAAAAATATATATTATATAAATTAGGGTAATTTAAACGGGACCTTCTCGACATTTCACATTGAGAACTGGAGAGAGTAGAGCGCAAAAGTCATTCCTTATTGTTTTTGCAATCTCTCTCACGCGCGCACACATCACAAATCATTGTTGTAATCTGAACAATGGAGGTTGGAGTTTGATTAGATCGAAGAGATCTACATAGATTTAACTGTAATGGGTGCTTCTCAATCCTCCGTACAAGTACGGGGAGACGACGAGGACGTGGACGAGGAAGAAGAAGATAAGGAGGAGGAGGAAGAAGATGATAACGAGGAAAATGAGACGAGAGAAGTGGGTGACAACCATTTGGTGAAGAAGATTCTGGAACAAGAGCCGGAAATGCTACCATACCACGCCTCAGCATCCCCACTATCTCCTCAGCCCTCCACTATTGGCACTCCCAGATTGGGGCTGGGGCCGTCCATCAAGGTCTGGGACCCTTATAATGTTCTGGCTCCGCCTCCGCCACCGCCACCGCTAACGCAGCTTCGGAGCTTCTCTTCCGATGTGATTGCCATTGGCGATGATGATGATGATGACCGGTACCGGAGAGTTACTGCGGAGGTGTTCTTCATCAGTCACGGTGATTCTCACATCAATTTAAGGCCAGATTTGGTTTCTGGACGCTGCCCTGAGGCTGCCCTCACCCTGAATGGGAAGCGCCAAGCCAGAGCTTTGGCGGTCTTCCTCAAATCTCAGGGGATTCGCTTTAATGCCGTTTATACTTCGCCATTGGATCGGGCCAAATCAACCGCTGTTTCAGTCTGTCAGGTATTTTCCATTTTCTTCATTTTCCTCCTCTTTAATTAAATGCATTCCTTGTTGAATATTTGCAACTGTTATTATGATTATCATTTTGAGTTTTACTAAACACATGTTTATCACACAAGAAAATAGACACACATGCCTTGGAGGTAAGGCTGCTTACATTTAGACCCGGCAATGGCCGGAGCCTCAGTGCACTGGATTTGCCCTTTTACTTCTGGTGGATGTACCTCAAATAATATATACCTTCCTCTAGAACCATTTACTTATCAATAGAAATTGAAAAAAGAAATTGTAGTTCAATCATGCTGTTCAACTCTATTTTGGCTCATATTTTACAAATTTATGCTAGCAAATCTTGACACACCCAAAATAATTCGCATTACAAGTCTTTGTTAAGCACAAGACCCACTACAATGTCTCCATATTAAAGGATTACACGGAATTCAGGAGGTCTTGTAAGATCATAATAAGCTCACAACTCTTTTGTGTTACCACAGTTTAATGTCTTTCTTTTTCTTTTTTCTTCTCTGTCAGAATTTTCTTTTATCAGAGTTAATAGTGATATACAATAGGAGCGACACACCTTATCATAAGCGACCTCGAGGCACGCCTCCAATCAGTCTTCACAAGAAAGAAACGAAATTCACTATACACCTTGGCATCTACAAATCGCCTCAAAGAAACATCCATTACATCAAATATATCCAAATAAAGAATCAAGGCTTTATCATACTAAAGAAGCAACTAACCTGTCACCATCTATTCCATGAGCAGCCAGCTTCTAGTAAATACTGAAAATTTCAAATTCTGGCATCATTCACAAGTTTGCAGGGGTATCTTTATCATATGGTAAAGTACAAAAAAACACCCGTTGATATTCAATGTAGTACATTAACGGAGGAGTAAATGAGAGCATGTAGTTACTTTGCCATTAACAGAGGAGTAAAATTGACACAAATGCCTTTATGTAATACAAGCAAAAAATATCCCTCAATTATACATATTGTACACATAGAATAGTGCACGTAACCCTCTGACTTTGCTTAAACTTGTTTTTTCTTTTTTGCAATGGACACTTTAATGGACTACCATTTATTTATTTATATTTTTTATAATGGATACTTTTTGGATGCTTACTAGTTTAGTTATATTTACTATTCAAAGTTAGGCATCGAACACGGTTTAGCCTTTGAATGAAGTCATAAAAAATCGAGGGGATATGCGCTACATGAAACATCGAAGTTTCTTTTTTGCACTATACCCTGTATGTGTACATTGAAGGGTGTTTTGGAAATTAAAGGCCAACTCTCGGTCACGTGAGCTGCACATGTTCACTTTAATGGCTAAATTCTAACAGTCATTGGACAGAGGGTGCAACATTTTTCCAAAGTAGAAGGTAGTTATGTACTCATTCTGTTATACAGGGTTGTTATATGCACTACATGAAAAATTGAGGGCTGCTTTTTTCACTAACCCTTTAACATATCTATACCCACATAATCTGCCCAGCACACCCTCTCTATTGTTTGCATCAAAGATATCTTTCACGGTAATCATTCTCAATTATCTTCCAATTTTATTCTGTTTAAATACTGCAGATAGGTCATTAACAGGCACCTTCCAACCATGTCTAGGAAGGATTTTCCCCTTAGCGTCAACCTCACTATAACTCACTGGACCGCATTTCCTCAATTTTGCGACTACAAATCCCTTGCATATCAGCTAAGAAATAGGTGGTGGCGGTCATATTATTCAAATTGTGTTCTACAAGATTTGTAAGTGGCTTGAAACAGCATCACTACCTTTGGCATTCATCTAATTTGGCCTATATAGATGTATGCAAGTAATTCATGAAGGCTGGTTTACCTTACAAGGTCGTTTGTTAGAAAACTGATTGAATGGCGGATTTCTTTCTGCAAAAGCTATCTGATTTCAGTTACAGTTGAAATGATGGAATCTGCTTGGAAAAGCCCTGAACCATCTAGAAAATGTTTACTGAGACCATCTTCAAGGTTTCCTCTGCCCCAGCTTTCTATGAATGCTGTCACAAATGCAAATTTGGATTGTAGAATTTAGACTATTCCACCTTATCAGCCCATCGTTATACGGCAGCTTCTTTGAGGCCGTAGTTTAATTTTTCCTTCTCAGTATCAGGCGAATTGAATTTCTGTTTCTTGATGTTTACTTTAAACAGCTTGCATTGGAACAACATAAAAAGTAACAAAGTATTTTCTGTCTCTTTTTGAATAATAAGCTCAAATAATTTTGCAAAATTGTTTCTACTTTCAGTACTCAAGCAAAACAACTTTGAATTTTTTACAGAGAGAATACATTTGTAGCTGCAGATAGTCTCTAACATTGTTTTTCTAAAATTAATGTATTATTTTTTTTATCTCTCTCTTTATTAGCTGTTATTCGATGTGCATTGAACTTTTTGATCTCCAAACTTTTGGAACATGGTAAAAAATAAAAATAGATGGGACATTGGCAAGCTGACGTTCATTATTGTCATTTTTTTTTTATTAAATAAAAAATGGAAAACAAGACTAATTGATAACTACAGATCAATAGTGGAGTTAGAGTTCTAGTTGCTCAGAAAACAATAAAATTTCATCAATAATGAGTGAAATAACTAACTAAATATCTTATCTTTCTCGTCATAAGATGTTCTTAAAATATTCCTTTAGCCGTTGTAATGTCTATTCTATACAATTACTCTTTCCTATAATAAAAAGAAGTATCTCAACGTCCAAGCTGTATTAATTTTGTGCCAAAGTATATCCAGGAAGTGCTGGCAGTAGCTGAATTTTAAGATGTTACGTTTAATGAATGGTATATTTAAAGTATGCCTGGCACATGGCCAGAATACAGAATGTTGCGAAAAGTGTTAATATCCATCACGTACATGGTGTCCACTCTTCTTAGAAGTCACAGTCTTACGGTTATTGGAATTATGCAGGATCAGGGTACTAAAGGTTACATAACAATTGGGTGATACCATGTTTGTACTTGTCAGAAGGCCATTATTATTAATCCTGCAGATTTGTTCATGATTTTGATTCACTGCATCTATTTTACTTCTTGAAGGGGCGGTTTAAATAATAGTAACTGAGTAATAATCTGGTGTTTCATATTCTGTATGGAATAGATTATTATTGATTTAGTCTTTAAATTTGCTTCTTAACTTCAATTAAGCAAAATGTGCATGCATCAAACCATGCAGGAGATAAGTTTTGCGGAAGATCAGATACAATCCTCAGATGCACTTTCAGAGATGAGTATGGGACATTGGGAGGGCTGTCATCGGTCAGAAATATACACACCTGAAATGTTGAGCTTAATGGAAAGAATCCAGCCTGATTTCTCTGCACCATCTGGAGAATCACTTAGGCAGGTGGAATTCCGAATGGTCCAGTTCCTCAATGGAACAGTTCCGGGACTGCCTGAGAGGTTGAGATCAGATTTCTTGTCTCCAAATGAGAGCCAAGGATTTTCTCACCACAATTGTGACGCTCTTTCGAACTCAATTCACGACCGAGATGGGCCTTCTCCTCCACCTCACCATTGGGATTTTCTTCACAGACACCGGCAAGGGTTTACAAGGAAGAAATCTGGTAAGAGCAGACTACAATTTGTGACTACAACTGGAGATCATGAGGCTGATGATGAGATTTCCTCTCGAGACTCCAAAAATCATAACTCCCTTCCTGAAATAAATGTCAGGAACTCCTCCTCCTTTGTATCCGTTGTTGGTGTTTTCACTCACTCGGTGCCAATTAAGTGTCTTCTCACAGGCCTCCTCGGATGCAGCCCCATAATGTCACATAAGATCTGCATAGATGATTCTTCAGTGACAGTTTTACAACATTCATTGAAAATGGGGTGGCAGATAAAGAAAATGAATGATACTGCTCATTTAAGACTTCTCTAGTCACAATATGAGAATTATAATTTGGTATCATCCATGGGAAAAATGAGTGGTTGACTGTTGGCTGAAAACTGGCAGTTATACAACATACAGATTGAAATTGTCCTTTGTAACTTAGGTCACACGATTTGTTGATACGTTTGCTTCTTGTAACCTTGCTATATTTATTTCCAGCTAATGAACTCCGAAAAAGTAAGAATTTGATACTGGAGATGTGATATTGGTCTGATGTTTGGTGTCTGGTTCAGTGGTAAAACGCTTGAGCATAGGTACCACTAGCGAGTTCAAGCCTCAGTAAGGTTATCTCAAGTAATCACTCTCCAGGATCCTGCCATTCTGAGACAAGAACTGAGTTATGCAAATTTTTTTTTTAGTTGTGATGTTGGTGTGGGCTGATTCTTTTGATTTGTAGCATTAACTTGTGTTGTTATTGTTGAGTAAGATGCATATTCCTGTTTAAGAGGAGAATAAGTTGTTTTCACTGTGTATAACTTAGTTTTTGTGTAATGAAATCGGGAGGGAACCAACCATGTTCTTGGAAACATTAGGGTGAAACTAGACTACGAGTTCCCTATTACTCTTTTTTGTGGATTGTACTAGTAATAATTTGGCAGACAAGCCTTTTAATTTTTGTTTTAAATTTTTTTATCATTTATTATTGTTATTATTATTTACTTTCTCGGTCCCAAAATAGACAAGCACTTTGGGATTAAATTAAATCACAGGCAATTAGCAAGTGTAACGTTGTATTCTGTGTTATGGGGTTTGTGTTAAATAAAAACAGAGAGAGAAAAAATGTTAGATGAATAGATTTATTTGTGTGTGTATGGGCAGAGCAAAACCATATCATCACATGAAAATTATAAAAGCATGAAGATGATTTGATAATTTATGATTTTTCTTTCATTTTGAAATTAAACCAGTTCTTTGTTTCTTGGAGATGAATTGAATTTTTCATTAAGGTACGTAATTGAAATTAAACCTCTTCAGCGAATGAGTTATACGTGTCCGTTTTAACACTAAATTGTGTGCAACGGGATGACATAAATATAAAAAGTGCAAGAAAAAGGTACTCACGCCCCATTCTCGTACAAAGCTTTTTTAACCAACGCTCTGGCGCTTGAGATCTGAAAATGGCGTGGTATATATAACAGTATATATGCTCAGATCTGAGGAATTAAGTTATAAAGAAAGAAAGAGATTGAATGAATGAATGAATGAAGATTTCAAACTCCAATTCAATTTATTTACCCAAAGTTTGTTCTAAACTATACTACTACTATTCAACAACAACAACTAACCCCAACATCACAACCACCGCCTTGTTCAACAAATATGTTGACAAGACGAGTGTTTACTCCTGGAACTCAATCATCGCCGAGTTGTCTCGTTCTGGCGACTCCCTCGAATCCCTCAGAGCCTTCTCCTCCATGCGAAAGCTCTCTCTCAACCCAAACCGTTCCACCTTCCCTTGCACCATTAAATCCTGCTCCGCCATCTTCGATCTTTATTCCGGCAAGCAAGCGCACCAACAAGCATTCGTCTTCGGCTTCGAATCTGACATTTTCGTCTCCTCTGCATTAATTGACATGTACTCCAAGTGTGGACAATTGAAGGACGCAAGGAAACTGTTCGACCAAGTTCCTCACAGAAACGTTGTTTCTTGGACCTCAATGATCACTGGCTATGTTCAAAACGGCAATCCCCACCAAGCCTTATTGCTGTTCAAAGACTTCCAGATTGAAGAGAGTGAGAGCCAGAGCGATGGTGATGGTGAAGAGCAAGTGTGTATAGATTCCATTGCTATGGTTTCAGTTCTGTCCGCTTGTTCTCGTCTTTCTGAGAAGACCATTACGGAAGGGGTTCACGGGTTTACAATTAAAAGGGGATTTGAGGGGGATTTGGGTGTTGGAAATACTTTGATGGATGCTTATGCCAAGTGCGGTGAACTGGGTGTATCTTGGAGAGTGTTCGATGAAATGACTGACAAGGATGTAGTTTCTTGGAATTCCTTGATTGCAGTGTATGCGCAAAGTGGATTGTCTGAGGAGGCATTGCAAGTGTTCTATTCCATGGTGAGATATACAGATGTGGAGTATAATGCTGTCACTCTGTCTGCCGTATTATTAGCATGTGCGCATTCAGGGGCTCTGCGACCTGGCAAGTGTATACATGATCAGGTGCTTCCAACTGTCTAATCCCCTTGATTCTACCCCTAAATTAATAATCATATTGTGTCCTTTCAACTATATGTATGTTTAAATTATACTGTTGAATATAATACTATTTTTTTTTTTTTTTTGCCTTTTTCTTTCTTACAGGTTGTAAGGATGGGTTTGGAGAGTAATGTTTTTGTGGGTACTTCAATTATCGACATGTATTGCAAATGTGGGAGAGTAGACATGGCAAGGAGGGCATTTGATCGCATGAAGGAAAAGAATGTCAAGTCGTGGACTGCCATGATTGCAGGTTATGGAATGCATGGCCGTGCCAAAGAAGCTCTGGAGGTCTTCTACCACATGAATCGGGCTAATGTGAGACCAAATTACATTTCTTTCGTGTCAGTGCTAGCAGCTTGTAGCCATGCTGGTCTGCTGGATGAAGGATGGCATTGGTTCAAAGCCATGGAACACAAATTTCATATACAACCTGGGGTGGAGCATTATGGGTGTATGGTCGATCTTCTTGCCCGTGCTGGTTTTCTGAATAAGGCTTATGACTTGATTAAGGAAATGAAGGTGAGGCCTGATTTTGTGGTTTGGGGTTCTCTTCTTGCTGCCTGTAGGATCCACAAGAATGTGGAGCTTGGGGAGATTTCTGCAAGGAAATTATTCGAGTTAGACCCGAATAATTGTGGGTACTATGTCTTGCTGTCTAACATATATGCCGATGCTGGAAGGTGGAAAGATGTGGAAAAAATGAGAGTACTTATGAAGAATCATGGACTGGTTAAAACACCTGGATTCAGTTTAGTTGAAGTAAAAGGTAGGGTTCATGTATTTTTGGTTGGAGATAGGGAGCATCCTGAACATGAGAGGATATACAGGTATTTGGAAGAATTATATGTGAAGCTGCAGGAAGTTGGGTATGTACCCAATATGATGTCAGTTCTTCATGATGTCAATGAGGAAGAGAAGGAAATGATATTAAGAGTCCATAGTGAGAAGTTGGCTGTTGTCTTTGGAGTTATGAATGCAGTTCCTGGTACAACAATCCATGTGATTAAGAATCTTAGGGTTTGTGCTGACTGTCATACTTCAATTAAGTTGATTGCTAAGATTGTTGATCGAGAAATTGTGGTCAGAGATTCAAAACGGTTTCATCATTTTAAGGATGGGTTTTGCTCATGTGGGGATTATTGGTGATAGAAGAAAAAGAAAAATTTAAGCAAATGTTGTATGCTGATGATCATTGTAGACTCCCATAATCAAAGTTCTTGAGCGGGAGAATGTTGCTAATGGCCCTTTTATCTTGTTGGGATGGTGAAGTATATTCACTGTTCGAGAAAGCAACACCAATATTTATTTTTTGTTGTGAATTAAGGAAGAATGGAAAAGAGGAAGAAGGAAAAAGTAAGGAGAGAAGAAAAGAAGCAATAATTCAGCTTCTCAATTTGATAGGGCAATAAGATAAAGATTGCCATATCTTGAACTGTTTTCCAATAGAAGCTCTTTAAGTTGATTACATTGGCTATTTGCTTGGGTGAAGCTGATGCAAGCAATAATAAAATAAAGGATTTTTGTTTGCACACCCACTGTTTTGCAAGTGCTCAGATAATTCTTTGGATTTGAGAATTTTATAAATAACAGATTGCTTGGTATTTTATACCACTCGTGAAGGCTGAAGCCACCACAGTTGATTCAAACTAGATGTTTACTTGGAAGAGGAGACAGAACATGCAGTACCATACTCATTGCCAACGATGTATCACAAGCATCGAAAATCTCGTTGAAAGGCTTCTTGTGATGATGTTATTGAGGCTATAAATTTTTGAACATATGAGATAACTCTGGAGCACCCTGCAGCCATAGCCAGAGCTCTAATAATTTCTCTTTCTAAATCATCAGATAATTAATTCTTCCTGCTGCCATAAATTCTCCTTTGTAATTTGAAACTTTCGGTTCAGACCAGGTATTCTTCCACTCAAAACCTCCTACTGCCAGATCTCCAACCGTTTTCCATTCTAGTAATATATCATTTTTTTTTCAGGAAAACCTGTGGCCTTTCCATCCTTTTTGGTGTTTCTAATTTCTGTTTTCATAATGAAGCCCATTTTGTACAGTTCAGTAACATTATTTTTGAGATTCAAATCCAGCATCAACTCATTCTTCAACAAGATCTGCAGTAATGGATTGAGGATGGGAAATGAAACTTCAACGTTCTGGAACTCTTTGCTTGAGTTGGATTTCTCTAAAGCTCTAAGTAGAAGATGAGAAGCCTGAAGCTGGAACGTGAGTTGATCCAAAATTTCGCCAGTCATACTTTTAGCTTAGGAATAACAAGACCTGCCAAATTCAGGTAAGAATCACCTTTTTCTTCTGCGAGTTCCGGTATGGCCCTTTCTTTTGTGTGCGCGCCCGCGTTAATAATTTATCATTAAAATGAATTAGAGTGTTCATATAAAGTTAATTCACCATTTAGTGAATTAGAGTATTCATATACAATCTGGTTTAGTGAATTTTTATGGAATGTACTAATTAGAGTGTTCATATAAAGCTAGAGAACCATATATGTGTCTATATATATATATATATATATAAATATATTTATCTTTCCAATGGATTTGGATAGATGGTTGGATTGATCCCGGCTGTACCAGAATGCTCTGGCAAGTATTGGTATCCAGAAGGCAGAAGGGAATCTGGATCCCTTTCCGGAACATGTCAACTGTCGAGCAATATACTGTAGTCGACTGGGATTCTCGATTAAATGTGAATGTGTCGTGTAAGTGATACTCTCTGGCGAAACAATTACAGAAGTACCTGAAGTTGGACTAACTCTCCATTTTGAATGCAAGCAACATCTCTGTTGATGGCTAATGGAATAACAGTACTATGGTCATGAAGAAATTGCCACTGTTTTAATGTGGAGGTTTTGGGTTTTGACTTTTATATGTCAAATCATTTTCTGATTTGGCGGAATTCCCTTAAATGGAAATCGATACCATTACTACTCGGACCTGTTATTTACCATTGATTCATTTCACTAAATAATGGAATGTCTTACTATTACACTAAACATAAACAGAAAAACTAGGATTCATGGATCCATCTTGGTTGAATAGAAAGAATCAGAATTGATTCTACCAGCAGATTTTTTCAAAAAAAAAAAGAAAGAAAAAGAAAACGGTATTTATTTTGTGTGGATGTATTCGACATGCCATAATTTCAGAGTCCAATGGTAAACAAGAATGGTTTCCTGTACATTTTTTAAATCTTAGCGATCTCACAATTGTTTTATTAAAGAAATTATTCAGGCGGTCTCCAATTAATCAAAGGGTGCAGGAAGGTATAGATTAGAAATAACTGAATTATCAAGTTTATAGCTATCATCAAATATATATATATATATATATGTGTGTGTGTGTGTGTGTGTGTGTGTGTGTGTGTGTATGTATGTGTAAAGATGTGTGCTTTGTTTATTATGAATGGATTCACCGATATATCTATTCTAACTGAATTAATGTTATTAATAATTTGACCATCACAGCTGCACATGTTATTTATTTTTTTAACTAATAGAATATATAGCTTGATTGAAGATGAGATGTGCTTTACCTTTCAAATAAAAAAAAGGTTGAGATGTGGCTTCTGATTCGTTTCATGGATTCTCAGGTACATGTCCAGGTATAAGGCAGGGAGGGATGGGTAAACTTTGGAGTATCCAGTTTTCAATTGCCACAAGTATTTGAAAGCCCTTACCTTGTCACTTTATGCATGGCTGCTTAATGTCCAAGCCTCCAACTACTTTACTAGTTCAGGGACAAGTATCTGCTTAAGGGTAACTATTACGGGTAAATTACACTTACCTCCCTGTAGTTAGAGTTTAATACACTTTACCTCTCATGTGTTTTCGATCATTACAGTTGTCTTATGTCATCAGTTTCACTAATTGGTTTTTTTAACTCTACATGACAAATATGTCTTTCAAATTGCTGGGAAGACACTTGGAGTTTTGGTACAAATACATTTCGACATTCATCAATCACATGCTTTACATGCAAAGCTTCAGGGCTCCCAATTTCATTCCAAATCCAAGATATAATATGTCTTGTATATATGCCTGTAAATATAGTATATTAAGATGGGAATAATGATGAGGGAAGAATGTATGTGCATGTGTGTATGTACATTTTGATGGGGTTTGGCTATCAATTATGTTGTTGTTGAGTAGATGTAGGTAGGACTAGTTATAATTATATACAAGTGGAAGTAGAATGGAATAAATTAATGTGGGTTTTGGGCTGGCCTGCCCTAACAACTCCCTTTTAATTACTAGAGGAATGCTAAGGACAGTCGCTAAGGCGACTGCCCATTCACAGTAGCTATAGGTCAATAAAATTGTAATTAATGAATATATTAATTACAAGTTTTTAGTTTTTATGGAATGTTAAAAAAAAAAATTTTTGACAAAGCAGCCCTTTTAAGCCTTTCATCTGTCTCTTTCGTTCTCACTTTTC
>JAOTQH010000046.1:146008-159990 GCA_025631255.1 Cornus kousa
CCCCAAAAAAAAAAAAAAAAAAAAAAAAAAAAACCTATTTTTATGTTCCCTAAAAGTTTTTTTTCGCAGTTTATACATACATATATATGCATGTATGCACTCAAGAGTATTTTGGAAATTGAGGGTTAACACTCGGTCATGTGAGTTGGATATCTTGACAGTAAGAGACTAGGAGTAAATTGTAAGGATAAAGTGCAGAAAATACCTCTAAATTATAATTCGCATAAGCACTTTCACCCCATATTTTAAAAGTATGTTACTAACCCTTAATCCATTATTCTTTTTAAAAATTGAGAAGAAATACCTCTCAAATTACTTTTTCTAATTTGACATAAAGTAAAGTTGTAATACCCGTTTTATCCTCTAGCCATTCCGAAAATGACGAAGGAGTGTGTACGCTAATAATATGATAGTAGAATGATGTTATGTACAATTTAACTATATTTAACCCACTTCTTAGAATTTTCTGTCACCTTTTTTTAAAAAAATGTCTCTGTAATATCTTTCTTTGAGTTTACTGTTTTCATTTCCTAGGACTTTAGTTACTCATAAGTTAGAAATTTAAAATATATGTATTTTCTTACTTGTCAAAAGGAGATAAAATAAAAAAATTATTCTCACAGTTGTCAGATTAATGTAGAGTATATCATATGTAATGAAAACCTTAGTCCTTTCTATAATTATATAAATAAATAGAAAAAACCTTATTCTCAATTAAAATTTAATATAACTATCATTTTTCATTAAATATATAATTAAAAAATTAAATTAAAGGTACTTAACTTAAGTCCCATAATTTTGTATAAATTTTGACATCAGTTCCCAAATTTTTTTCTTTTTTTCTTTTTTTTAAAAAAAAAAGCTTTAGATTTTTGTATTAGTCAACAAAAGTCTAATAAACAATGTCAACGTTAAGAGCTTTTTTAACAAAAAATCAAAACTATCCCTAATATTTTTCTTGCCAACCTACCCTCGATTAGAATCGATCAAAACCCTACATAATACACTATAAATAATGTGGGTTATAAATACACTATGTTTTTTTTTTTTAATAAATTTCTTTTTCGAAACAATATATCTCATTTTAATGTTTTCCTTACTAATTAATAAAATAATTACAGATATAAAATTCCTAAAATATTTTATCATCAAATTACTCTAAATCAATTTATCAAAATTTCTTATTACATACCTAAGAGAATATCACTTGATATTTATGTAATCAATCATCTACAATGTTAGAATCCTTTAAATCACTTTCATATGTAGGCAGGCTACAACTCATCATGGTTGTCCTAGCATCAACACAAATATATTGGTCAAGCATTTTCATCCTCCCAAAAGCAATGCTCAATGAGCTTAACAAGATATTCAGATCTTTCCTTTGGTCTGGTCCTAAAATGAGGTCCACAGTAGCTAAAATGTCAAGGGACAAGGTTTGCAGACCAAAAGAAGCAAGGGGGTTGGGGATTCCAAATTTGGAATTATCAAACAAGGCTGGGATTATGATATTTATTTGGGATTTGCATATTAATAATAATGTGTAACACTCATCTCATCAAGACAAGGAATATGTGGGAGCTCAACATCCCTCATTCTTGCTCTTGGAGTTGGAGGAAGCTACTGCAACTCAGACATCCAGCAAGACTTCTCATAAAGCACTCTATTGGTTATGGCACATACATATCATTTTGGTTGGATAATTGGGCTCCAGAAGGGCCACTATGCACTAGATTCCCTCCATCAATCCTTACACATGCTGGCCTCAATTAAGCTACTACAATGGACATTCATTATTGATTCCTCTTGGTCATTCCTGTTCTCTATCACGAGCTCTATCCTTGTTGTTACTACAACCTCCAGTTCCATCAAAAAGAGACAAGAAGAGATGGACTGCATCTTCAACAGGTGTGTTGAGTCTTAGCCACACTGTTTCTTTCCTTGCAGGGCATTTCCCTCAAGTCCAATGGCACATTCTAGTGTAGTGATCACCAATAATCCCAAGAATGAAACTAAACTAGTGGCTCGCAGTGCAATCCAGATTGCCAACATTGGATAGCAGGTCAATGGCAAATCATCTCAATATCTGCACCCTTTGTCAGGCACACGCCGAATCACATGAACACCTCTTCTTCAAATGTTGTTTCACCTCTCCAATTTGGTGATTTATCAAGGAAAAATGCCAATTTTACTCGGCAATCACAAATTGGGAGGAACTCATATAATGCATTAGTGAAGAATGGAAATCAAAATCAGTACAAAACCTGTTTAGGAAGATCTTCAAGAAGAAGAAATCTTCTCAGAGGGCCATGCTTGCTAGAGTATGTTCCACCATTACTGCAATTCTTAAGCTTGGCTTCCTTCAAGACTTTAATACGTCTAGAAGAATCCTCACAGAATGGAACATTCCCCTCTCCTGCTGTCGCCCACCACCGCATCCTCCGGATTGAAGAAATTGCCGGCTTTCTTGCGGGAATCCTTGACCTAGGGCTCTCATTGGATTGTACGGCTAATGACCTCCATTAACAATTATAGTCAATTAATTCTGGTTATTAGTTAATGCTTAATGTTTGGGTTTGATATTCTGGTTGGACCTGGTCCCTTGTTATGCTCAATTGGGCTTGTTCTCCCTAAAGGGCTGTTTGGTCAATTGACCCACACGGTAATTACATTTATATTTATGAAAGTTGCTTAAAATTCTTTAAAAAAATAATAATAATAATAATTTTTGATGCAACATATGGATTAGATATGCCCTGATTTTATAGGTGACGAGTCATTTCCTGAGAAAACCTACCACGGCAGAGTGTCAAGGTCAAAAGACGCAAGACGACATCACTTGTGCCAGCATGTCAAAAAGTGCCGATATTTTCCGAGCAAGGCCTCCACTGCCTTAGCAACTTCCCCATACATACTTATCATATTCATGTGCACAACTGCACATGTGAATTATATAATTGTATTATGTTTTGTGCCCACTGCCACTCACCAAAAAGAGTGACTCTGACTCTGTCTTCGACTCTTCTTCATCGTCGCTTGCTATGCTAATATGCTATCTCTATCTCTATCTCTATCTCTGTCAAAATTAAATTAAGCTCTGGCTGTCGTCTTCAAACTTTTTCCATTCAACTTTTTTAGAGTTAGGGTTTTACAATTCCTTTTCCCATTTAGTAGTATAACATCAAGTCAACTAACCTTGTGTGTTCGATTGAATGTGTTCGGAATTCCCCCGGTAAAATGGAGAAGCGTTCCAAATCTGGAACTTCGGGGATGTTCATACCCTGCGATTTCTGCAACGAAAGAACGGCGGTTTTGTACTGTAGAGCCGACTCGGCGAGGCTCTGTTTGTTCTGCGACCAGCACGTACACTCCGCCAATGCTCTCTCTCTCAAGCACCGCCGCTCACAGATCTGCGACAACTGCAGGTCCGAACCGGTTTCGGTACGCTGCTACACCGACAATCTCGTGCTCTGCGGTGACTGCGACTCCGACACTCATGACAACTGCTCCGTCTCGTCCCTCCATCGACGCGAGCCCGTCCAAGACTTCTCCGGTTGTCCTTCGGCGATTGAGCTCGCATTAGTTTGGGGGTTCCATTTACAGCCTCGAAATTCTATCAATTCCAACAATTATACGCGCTTGTACAAGACCGATGTTGGGAATTTTCAAGATCTGATGGTGATAAATGAGGAGGATCCATTGCCTGATGGGGTTCCGAGTGTTGAATTCCCAACTGTCTCGAATTTGCGGAATTCAAGCTGTGGGAAGTACAAGACCGTGATGTATAAGCAGCTGATGGAGTTGGCCAAAAGGGAAACAGTGAGAGTAAACGGAGATGGATCTGAATTGGGGTCTGGGATTGAATTTGATAATGGAGATGATGAGGAATTATTGCATCAGCAAACACCCTTTACGTCTTTGCTTATGTTGCCAACGACTGTAGACTCAAGGGAAAATGATTGCGTGAATGAAGTTGATAATATGTGGAATTGTAACCCAACATATCAGGCACCTCAGGTTTGAATCACCTTCCTTCATTCTTCTGCAATTCATTTTATTCTAACTTTCACCTTTTAGTAAAAACCTACAAATTTCCATCTTTTTAATTTATTTGTATAAGCAGCTGCTAAAAACTGATTATACAAACTGTCTACTCATGTGGCCTCTGAGGACTATGGTAGGGTGTGTGTTTAACTTTACTTCCTTGGTGTCTAGATTGAATGCCCGCTTTGCTATCAATGCACTCTAGTTATTGGATTTCCCAAGTGAAGTCTTGTTTTTTTGGTCTTCATGGATATTTTGCTTTAATTTTTGTCCAAACAGAAGGTTGTACTGTTAAACTTCTATGTTTAATTGTTTGACCTATCCTTTACTCGCCTCTTGCTTTTTCATTTTGCTAGATATGTCCACACAACTAAACGGAAAAGTACATGTTACATGATCTTTTTGCTTTTTATGATTGGTAACTTAGCCGTATATCTTGTATAGTTTCATTTAGGATGTTATTTTCCTTTATGTTGCGTTTGGGAGCATTGAATCGGTGCTCCCAAACATAGCACTATAGTATATTTGGTTAAAAAAAAATTGGCATGTGATGACTGGCATGGTAGTTATTAAGTCTTTTCACGCATGCTCTTGCAGATTTGGGATTTTCATTTAGGAAAATCGAGGGATTGTGAAGAAGATAGTCAACAAGAAGTAGGATATGGTGCAGAGAATCCTGGTTTCACGATCAAGAACTATAATGACATTGGAAGGGAAACTTCCTTGACCACAGCGGAAGTGTTGCAAAACATGAATGAGATGAAGTGCTTCACAACATATAACGGCATACCAGTGCAAAAGGTAAGCCTTTTAGATTGCTATCTATTATTTAAGTCATTGCCAAGTAATATCTAAACTATTTATGGGTTTCAACTAGTATCCTTTAGCTTGCTTTTACTTAAGCCGGGCTTTATATATTTTGGGAGAGTTTCAATTTGTGAATCAATATTGGAGATACAAAGGAAGCTATCTTTTGCCTTTGTGATATTTATTATGTGTGCCTGTGAACGTATGGTTATGAACATCGTGCACTTCAATATACTTTGAAACCAATGAATGAGTTTTTCATTCTAGTCATCCTAACTTTGGAGTTGAATCTGAAAGTTATAGTTATTTTTTTAAGAAAGTTTTGACTTGTGTTGGAAATTTCAAATAATGCTAATTTTAACAATTTAACCGTTATTTTTCTTTTACTTTGACATGAAAGCACTCATGTGTTGCACAAGTAATATTATGTCCTTTATGGTTTAGTTGCAAAAGAAAAAGGAAAACCCTTCTTTTCAAGGATGTTTTAAGAGTCTATTGTAAAGATAATAAGTGTTACATATATATATTTTTTGATAAGTAATTATACATATTACATTTGACAGTATTTAAAAGCACAAACAAACAAAAGATAGCTAAAAGTACGAATATATAATGTTCTTTAGCTGACATAAATGATACTCCTACTAAATTATATGATCCTGTTTTTGAGAATTATGACTTAGGGCTCTTTGTGTATCAAATAGGACATAGACTGATAATCTGAATTGTGGCATTTTGGGATTTAGTTATCGCGTTTAGCAATTATGGAAGAAAGTTTGTTCAAATTCACAGAGGGTTCTACATAAGAAGTCACATTACGTTCAGTTTTAGAGTAGATAAATGAAAATCTCTGCCCGTATTGATGAAATTGTCTTGTATGATTTTTTTCGTGTACGCACATTTCACATTTAGTTATCTGAGGCAAGGAAGTGTAAAGTGGAGTACATCCTCTACTATTCCTTTTCAACAGGGGAAATAAAGAAAAGCGTTTCATTTCATCTAGGTGCTTTGATATGAGGGCTCCAAAATTTATTTCCTGGATTGAACTGGAACATCTTCTTCACTATAGACAGAAAAGCATATGGATTTTCAGTGTTTGATTGAGGACTGAAGCCTCAGATAAAACTTGTGAGTTGCGTAAATTAATATATAAGGATATTAACAAAGGTGGTTGATTACAGGAATTTCAATTATTCGACCTGAATTTCTTAGCCTACTGACTTAGAGATTTTTCAATTGGGATGACAATTTGGTTAAAACTTGAGGAATTCATCGAGAAACCAATTTGAGGCTCTGAAGGTTCAATCCTTTATTTACAGGTGAGAAGAACAATAATATAGGAGAGTACTGCTTTTTTTGTTTCTTCAAGTAAATCTCTTAATGTGCAGCAAGTTGGAAACCATGATTCACCATTAAGATTCTTTTGAGCTCATCTTCGAATGTAGAAGTTCAAATTTTGGAGTACATCTATTCAGTTTGAGTTATAAAAAGCACTACTTTTATGTTGGATGAATACATATGAATTTGGGTTGAAAGAGAGAAGGTGGATATTTGTTGAATTTATTTCTAGTTGGATGTTTATATGCATTTACATATACACATACATCCATTGTTGGCCTACTTACCAAAAATATTGGGACTTCTGCTTGTCTACAGTATGATAGTCAAATAGTGACTCTTATTGCGAATCGTAAAATAATTCAACTCCACATAGCATTTCCCAACTATTTGAGGTCATGTACATAACTCTTGTTTTGTCATTCCGCTCTAAGGTCATAATTTTAGCCAAACTACATGTTATCATATGAAAAATAGGATTTTGGCAGTTCAGATGCGACATCATCTGATCCGGATGCATTGGCAGCCAAGTGGATGGGAATAGACCGTATCACCCAGAATCGCATGATCCAGGTAGATTCCCCTCTACTCTGGTCGATTTTTGAACATGGTCTATTTAATGAACCAGTTCCAATTGATTGAATGGTCAGTCTACTTGCATCATATGATTAAGATCCAGAATCATGTGATATTGACAACTATGGTCTACAGCAATGTGAAAAAGTTAAATTTTCCAAAATTCTGTATGTAGTGGTGATCAATTATCAAGTTGCATGCTCAGAGTTTGCACATAAAACACTTTGGGAGTGTGGAGAACACCACATTATTGACTTGAGTGGAATCCCTGTGATTGAAAGATGGTTTGATTGGAAACTTTTACATCTGATTTTCTTATGCTTGTTCTTATCGTGCAACTGCTGCCCACCCATCCCTTCAAATGTGTGGATGAAAGAAGCAGTAGAAAGGTGAGCTGATGTCAACTGCTGATTTTAAAATGATAGTGTAACTGCTGTTGTCATATCATAACATCTTTTTCATTATCTGATTCCTTCTTTCTTAGTTTGCTTTTGGGACAACTGTGTATTGATGATAAGCTTGGTTGGAATAATTGCAGAATCACTCGAGGCAATCATTTTCAAGCCACAGTCCTGCTATGTCAGAAAATAACAATGTACATATATCATCAGCATCCATGTTGGTTGAACCCAAAACGTGCAGTAGCGCCACCAATGTCCAGTTTGGTAAACAACCTTTTCTAACTAGAAGTGACACTACCGTTAAATCGGCGACTTCAAAGGTTGACATGGAAGCACTGGCACGGAACAGAGGCAATGCCATGTTGCGCTACAAGGAGAAGAAGAAAACTCGAAGGCATGATTATTTTGTCATTTCCTTTCCTTTCTCGAGCCATTTCATTGCATCCTTTTAAGACATGTTTTTTGAAAACCGTGGACAGATTTGACAAGCACATTCGCTATGAGTCAAGGAAGACCAGAGCGGATACTAGAAAGCGAGTGAAGGGGCGATTTGTGAAGGCCAGTGGAATTCATGATGTTGAAGACAGCTGCTAAATGGTTCAAAAAAATTGTTACTCACTCATCTTTGTTGTCTCTGTGTACATACATGTTATCAGCGTTACGTACTCAATAATGTACTGCTACTACGTATATTTCATTCAATGGTATTTCTTTGTGATGGTAAAAACGGGTGAACAATTTTCCCAGAATGTTCCAATATTTGTCTGATTTTGTAATAGTTAATGGTTTTTTCCTTTCAATGACGTTGTAAGAGGTATGAGTGCAGCTGAAGAGGGCAATCTTGATGGTACTTACCGAAAAACTAAAATAAAATAAAAATGAAAAAAAGTGGAATCTTAATGTTTGGGTAAAGAAAGACTAAAGAGTGTAATCTGGAAAGTGAAATGAGGCAGATTTTTAGGCGGTGAGAGATACTTCATGTAAGAGACAGCGGAGAAAGCGCTCTTTCAATTTCGTAGCCGTGTGGTAGAAAGCGAGCACCGGTATTTTTGTCAAGTGGTGGGGTCCCTCCTGTCGCTTTGAATCTCTCTAGTTATTACACGCTGTCCCAAAAGGCAAGGCAAGCAAATCACGTGGCCATTAGTCAACAACACTACTCAATCAATGGGAAAGTTCTGTGAAGTACATTTTAAAAATTGTTACTCAAAAAAATTACTAGTATTTTGGAAATCCTGAATTACATTTTTTAAAATCTTTAATTTGAGACAAAGGAAATAGTATATAACAACCTCATTTTTTCTTCTAAAAATACCAACAAAAGAAGTTATCCCCAATCAGGACGGATCTAGAATTTTAGGTAAGGGGGCAAAACTGAAATTTTGTAATAATTTCAAGAGAGAAAATAACAATATTAATATTTTAAGGGTATATATTAAAAAAAGAAAAGAAAAAATAACATGATATATTTGTAAAAAATTAAAAATTCAGGGGGACAATTACTCCCTCACTTGGTAGTAGGTCCGTCCCTATCCCTGTCCCCAATTATTCTTAAACAACATAAAATTAATTAAATTCTTTTGCAACTCTACGTCTGAAAATATAAGAAAAATTATGTGAAATAAGGAGGAATACATGAATAGCATGTGTCAAAGTCTTTAGTACTATTATAAAGTGGATAACAACTTGTTTTATGTTCTCTCTTGCTGAATTATTGTTATATACCTTAACCAAATAATGGACTTATATTTTTTTTTTTTTAGTTAAAGATAATGGACTTATATTCTTCCGTCCAATTTGTATTTTTCTTTACTCTAAAATCTAAATATATATTGTGAATTTGAGTATCCCACCATATATATTACAAAATCTAAACAAATGGAATAACTAGAAAGAGACGGCTGAACATATCCCTCTCTATGTCCACTCTTCATTGTCACATCTCCCCCTCTTTCCTTTCAACTAGTTTAACACAAATCACTAAAAGTCAAAATAAAAAAAATCTAATCATGATAAAGATAATTTGAAAGTTTTGTCATTATCCAATTCATCATGAAATTTCTCTGGTTATCCTCCAAGAAAAAAAGAAAAGAAAAGAGAGATATAGTTAAAATTGGAGACATCCAATATTAGCATTTAGCTTGTCGTAGGAACCTAGAAAATTGTTTTCAGTTTCTATCCCATTTGTTTATACAATATACAGTAGTTAAAAAGAATTTTGGTGGATTTAGTTTGGTTTGGTAGTAGTACTACAGTATTTATTATGATACAGTGACTCAGTGAGTCCAATTGCATTAAACAAATGAATAATACGGAAAGATGGAAATTGATTTCCATGCGTTTTCCGTCAACGTCGCTGAAATAAATTGGCTTATCTTCAATCCTACGCCATTTGCCATGTGACTCTTTTCTCGGTCTCAGAGCTCCATCCCATCCCTAGTTAGCCCAGATTCCTCTCTGTCTCTCTCTCTAAATTCTAAATCCAATGGCGATATCAATATCCCTACTCCATCCTGGAAGCTTCACAACTCTCTCTCCTATCACAAGCCAGTAAGTGTTTTCTCATTATTCTGCTCATTTTTATATTATTATTATTATTATTATTATTATTATTATTTTACTTACTTATACCCATTACTCTTTCCATATATCTATCTACAGTGTTACACTTGTACATGCGTGTTGGTCTCCTTGCCAATTACAAGAACGTGCCTGCGTCAACTCTCCATATTCATACTATTCTACTTTTAGCTTCTCATTAATTTCAATCAACCACTTTTCATTTTCATTTTTCTTCTTCATTTTAATTAGCTGTTACTGCCCAAATAGTTTTGGGTAATTTTTTTTTTTTGCCATCCGTTTCAATTTCCACAGTTTCGCATTGGTGTAAAATGTAGAATTTCTGTGATGATGAATTTATTAGATGTAGGATGTTATATAGGAAACTAGTCCCTTACAACAACGATGGGGTGTGCATCTTCCATATACATAGTTGGAAGCAAGAAAAAGAAAACTGTCCCCCAAGTCGCTGTTTTTGTCACACCAATGCGTCTTCCCGCACAATCTGATCTTCAAACCACTCTCAGAGGTCTCATTCCCAAACATCTGGCCGATCGAATCATTTCACTTCGCAATCAGATTGTAATAGTCGCACAGGACACTGGTCAGCTCTTACAAAAAATGCTTTTAAATTTTATAACTTCACTAATAAAGCCTTTCTCTTTTGATGACTACTCATTTCATTTGTGGACTATTTTTTCAGGTGGATCTGCTGTTTCCGAATTAATACGAGCACTAGAAGAGTATTTGTCTCTTCTACTTGGCCTCACTAAGAAAGGTTGGTTTGTTTCTCATACATACCAACTTTTATATATTTTATATTGATAGAGATATATATGTGTTTATTTGTATCTAAATGCAAATGATTTACTTATGTTACAGAACATGGTCTTCGGGATTTGGTAGAATTCAAATGGAAAAATTTGGATGGACAACAAGTAAGAATCTCACAGAGTTATTATACTTGTTTGTTCTTTTTACAATTTTTTTTTTTTTGGTTAGATGTAATTTAGTAATTAGATCTGTAATTTGACAAGCAGGAAATCTGTGTAGCAAACTCCTGGTTTGAATTACTATCTGTTATCCACATGATGGCTATGTTGACATTGACCAAGGCAAACTCGATGCTTATTCCAAAGGATCACCCTGATTCTTGTGAAAGGGTAGTATCTGCGGGTTTGTAATGCTCGTCTAAAATACCTAGCAGGGATGCCTTATATATTGCACCAAATCCTAATTTGATGTCACAAGCTTTGACTTTTAACTTTCATCTTTCACTAGATTGCATGAGGGATGCTGTTGATTTATTGCTGAAAGCATCCGGGTACTTGGAATTCTGTATTCGGCATGTTCTTGTTCGCTTACCATCTGATATCAAGTATGTAAACATATTTTTCAGTACTATCAAATTTTTTATTTGCTTTCCTATATATCGGCCTGCCATTATCCTGGAACATGTTTGTACTTCCAGGGGGAGGTTGCCAAAAGAGTTGCATGAAGGTGTATTGGAAGCTATTTCTATTCAAGCATTAGGCCAGGTACATATTACACAAATTTTGTAGAAAGCTGCTTGGATTACCTACCTCCCAAGATTTTATAAGACAACTATGAACCTAATCTGGGGTAGCAAAAGCAACAAGACGGTAGTTTCCCACCTTTACCTAAACAAAAAGAAGATGATAATTTCCAAGTGAGAAACCCTTATGCGTGTCATAGTGGAAATGATAGAAAATTGAAAGAATATGAAAGATAGGGAGACAATTTCTTACTAGATTGTTGAATGATACAATCTCCATATAATACTCGAGCTTTTATTGTCTCTCTTTCCTATCAAATCTTATCCCCATATTGGGTCATTTGCTGCCAAGCATGAAAATGCTGCTCAAATATGAGGGCATCCACTTGGTATTATAGGTATCAAGGGCTACGTTTTAATCCAGCCTGCCCCTTATGGGGACTAACTAACCCTGGACCTTTCACTTGGTAAGTGGAGGAGATACCATTAGAGCTAAGCTCTTGTCGTCATCTACTTATTTTATTTGACCCATCAAATGTGTTTTTTGATGAGTTTAATATAAACATATTAATTAATATGTTTGTTTTTTTCATTTGATCTTTGGTTTATTTACAAAATACTCTCTCTCTCTCTCTCTCTATTCTGCACCGTAAATGCTGCATGATGGGCTAGGCTGATGTAAGTGGTAAATACTTGTTAACACGGTGGCATATGACAATTCAGGGAACTGAAATGCAGCTTAGCTTAGCTGTTGGGAGTCAAAATGTTAATTTATCTGTGAAGAGGAGGCTGGCATGTGAACAACTGAGCTATTTTGGGCAGGTACATTACCATTTTTTTTAAAGAACTAACGACTTTAAAAACACAATTATCATTGGCATCTTGCTGTATTTATGTGCTCCATATACTGAAATTATTTCCCTCTATATCTGATGTATATCGTTTTGATAAACCTGGTAAATACAGGATTTGCCAACTAAGCAGTACAGCTGATAGCTTTGAGATAATTTTCAAGTGCATTTCGTAGAGAAAGCTATATTTTTATAAAGTTTAGGATTTTTTGTAGCTTATAACAGTCTATTTCTTTCTTCGGAATGTAATATTTTGCCTCTCAGAGAATGGTTTCCTATGTTCCTGCTTCTATAGTTATCTCTTCATGATGTGTGAACAAGCCACAAGGTGTTGCTTAAAATAATATTTAGAAGGGAATGATGGGGTTTCGACATGAGCTAACAAAATTTTCAATTAGAATAGGGAGTCTGTCTGCAGAAAAGAAGTGTCACTCGTGTGGATTTTGTGAAAGCATTAAGGAGGGTGAGTGAATTAATGTGCAGGTTTCATTTAGCATTCAGGGGTCCAACTGCAAAATGAAATAATTTTTTCATATTAGTTATTCTGTTATAAAAAAAAAATAGTAATTAAGAAGACAATTATATAGACATTGGAGTTGCATGAAATTGGGCTCTTTTCTCAGATCTGATTCTAAATAATCAAGGTACTATACTTTACCATTCCTCTATCACTGAAATTAGTTTATCTGTGAAAAGTTTCATAGGCTAGGGAGTTGGCTAACCAAGAATCTGAAACTTTTTTGAGAATATGTTTCAGATTCCAAATCCAAGCAGAAACTTTTTTGAGACTATATTTCAGATACTTTATAACCTAAACTTCCTTCTTAGAATTATGTAGATTGTCTGAAAAGAGTTACCAGTGTTAATTATCCTTGGATACGACAATTCCGTCTTTCTTGACATGTCACTTATTTTCAAAACTTCTTGATGCAAAACTAACCCGAGTTGATAATCTTGACCATCTAAGCAACGAATCTCTTCTTCTTCGTCTTCTTCTTCTTTTTTTTTTTTTTTTTTTTTTCCTATTCACTGTCCAAGTGTAGTCAATTTATAGGTGATGCTTGGATGCTAGACTATTTTGATTAGTTATTTGTACTGAATAGTAGAAGGACAGAAAATATTGTAGGTCTCCTGTTACAGGCTGCACTCTGGCATTTGTACATATCTTTCTGCTTGTTTCTTGTTTACTTACTCCTTTTTCTTTTGGATTGACTTTTGACATGGGTTTGTCAATGTAAATGGCCTTCAATTTTTTGCTTGACAATGTAGTTGGAAGATAAGCATTTACCTTAACGCCTTAATTATAACCTTCAGAAGCATCCATACCTCTAACAATGAAATTATTTACTCCTTTATTGAATTAATCAGGCTCATTACTGTTTGTCCGGATGCAACATCGATAACGGATATGTGAAAAAGCATCTGTTGTTCATCAAGTGGAAGTACCTTGAAGCAAAGGTTTTAATTGCTGAATCTTCAACATTGGTTTGAAAAAAACGTATTCCGCACTCAATAAATGATAATATTCAGATTCTAATCATATAAGATATTACCAGGCTGCAGCTTACTACTATCACGGTCTGATCCTTGACAAGGGTACTGAACCATCCTGTCACGTCAGTGCTGTTTGTTGTTTTCTTGCCGCAGAAGAACTTCTCTCGGAGAGCAAGAAGACCTGTTTAAACTTTTGTGTTGCAGTTCCTGTGACCAGGTTGGTTTTGAATTTGTTTTTTGTGAAGTGCGCTGAAACATTTATTTTATTTTTATCGCAGCACCATTAAATTTGCAAATATTGATATATTTATTTACCTGATTTCTTTTGTCAAGGGTTCCTCCACCCTGGGGTGCTATGAAGTATTTAAAAAAGAAAATTCCTGAAGTTGCATCTAGGAA
>JAOTQH010000046.1:194458-209839 GCA_025631255.1 Cornus kousa
TGTATAAGAGACAGACCTAAAACACATCATAGATTGTCAATGATCTCCTAAAAAAATAATAACTTTCTTCCATTTATTTTATTATTATTATTATTAATTTTTTTGCTCAAGTGATCAGCTTCCAAATTCCATTTTCGAGCAGAATCATCTTGAAGTTTCTTTCCCAAGTTTTAGCTAGAATAGTAGAACTCCAATTCAAATAACAGGTCCTTGCTGAACCTACACCATAGTGGCCTCCCTTCCACAATTCCAGTGGCTACATCATATAATCACAGTGGCAGTTTATAAAAGGCTAAAAACAGATAACTTACGAATGCCAACACAGACCTACTAATGTCGTATATGTGGCTATAAGCACATCAAGGAAAAACATTTCACAATATCTGAAACTAAAGTAATATATAAATAAAGTTTGTACAGAAGCTCAGTAATTTAGCATCCGAAATAGCAACATAGAGACTGTGTTTCCTCAGGCTCTCTGAATTATCATTAAGCGTACCAGATGCAGAAGCATCACTATCATTTTATCTACTTACAGCCTCGTCACGGCTTCTAACCCTTTCCATTCTAGTGATTTGTCCTCAAAGTTCACTTTTTAAAAAAATATGTCAACATTTACTTTATTAATATAATTTGCCTTTTGTGCTCAGATTGCCCATTATAAGCCAGAACAGATCTAGTTCATATAAGGCATACCTCCACACCTCCACATTGTGCAACCAATCAAGGTGAACTTAAATATTTTGCTTCAACCTTGAGTTGAACAAGTCAATTCTAGTCTCAATATCCAAATTCCTAATCAGATCTCATTAACTGCAATGCATATATATATATATATATATATCAATCTTAGTAATTTACATCCAAGTTGACAAAATCTTAGTAATTTTTATGGCATTAGAGAAAATCTAGAAAGTGCAGTATTAAACCCATCTAACTGACATGAACATGTCAAAGCAAGAATGAGAAAGCCTCCAGTATTATCAAACCAAGTTGGTATACTTGAACTTGACCATGGAGAAGTATACTGGATGCCACACATAATTTCTAGTTAAAATATTCAAAATAGGAGGGAAGAAAAGACAGAAAGAGAGTGGTGTTACCCAAGAACATATGGCCTTCTCCAATTCTGAAACTATCCTCAAGAGAGAAATAAAGAGAGCTAGAATCAAAAGAATATCATTTTTCATACAGAGATTATAGTCATAAATGCAGTATTCCATAACAGTATTACAAATACCATAAATGTAGTACTCCGTATTAAATGAATTATATAGTGCATTACAAAAAGAAGGGAAAGAATTATAAAAGATAATGAAAATCTGATCTTACCTTCTTTTTGTATATGTTAATTAATGGTACTCCTGAAGCTCATTGTCAGCACTAGGTGAAACAAGGCTCTCAAAGTAAGTTTTTGCGTAGAGACTGGCACAGAAACTATAACTGGAAGGTTGGAAAAAGGAAATGGAAGGATACCTAAATGTACGCTCTTTTAAATCATATATAACCAAAGATCCAAATTCCAACAAAATTTCACCATTCTTAGAAATGCACAATGGTACCGAGTACTGCTGCAATACCTTAAGAAACACCGAAACTGTCAAACCGCGGCCATAGGGGGGGATGGTGACTACTCTAGTCCAAGAATCTTTCACACCATATTCCTTCATGACACATACATCAGCCTGAATCAAATGGTAGTTACACAGCTCACATTGGCACCCTCTCAAAATTCCCAACGTCAAATTGAAATCACCATATCTGTAAAGAGGATCTGAAAAGAAATCATCTCTGCAAACACCATTTCCGTACTTTGGTTGCGCCACCACCTTGTATGTCTCCTTCGCTAAATCAAGGGAAACAATCACCCAAGAAAATTTTGATTTGGTACCGACATTCACAGGCCAATGGAGAGCTTTGCTTACAAATTTAGCGTCACCCAAAGGTGGTTTCCCACAAGGGAAGTCCTGAATGCTTCTCCAAGTATCAGTCCTTAGTGTATACACCTTGACTTTGGCTTCATAAGAAGCCCCATAACCAACAACACTAGAGACTCCAACCACCTTGTAATCATCAATGGACTCACCATAACCAAACCCATATACACCCCCACCTATGCCTGAATCTGGCAACCTCTTGGATTTTCTAATAGATGGGTTCCATATGAAAAGATGAGCTTCAATTCTTATACAAAGCAAACCATTACAAGAAGCCATGATTTGAGCCCAATAAGTGGAATCCTTCAAATGCAGTGGATAATCAGGGTCGGAGGCAGCAAGAGATGGCTCATACAATACAGAGTAAAGAGAACAAAACTTGAAACCAGGGTTCGGGCCAGGTGAGTTGAAAATGACTTTGTAGTGTTTATAGTCATCGTCTTCATCAGTTCCTGACATGCAACTAAGATGGGTTTTAACGAAATGGGAATCGGAAATCAAATAGCACCATGATTTGCAAACACACCTGAATTGCAACAGAGACTTGACGGGTAGTGTGGAGAGTATTTGGACGATGATATCATGCGGAAGGTTCCATTCGCTCGCCATCGGATTGTGCTGTTTTGCGTTCTAGGGCACAGACCACTTGGCCATCGGAAATGCTTACTGAAACCGGCGAATACTCCATAATTCCAACACCCGAATTGATTTCCCAACTCTGAATGAATGCAAGATCAGTTCAGTTCCTCTTCAGTGTGGAAAACAGAGGTGGTGGTTTTTGAAGGGTTTGTAATAGGGTTTTTTTGGCTGACTTTTTGAACCTAAAGAGATTGATGGGAGTGATTTATACTAGTGTTTTGCTTGCAAAAAGACGTTATTTGCTATATTCATAGTCGACTTCAAATTTGAGAAAGTTTTCCTATGACGATCAAAAACCAATTTGGCGTGAGTATTAAAGCCTTGAGATCTAAGTTTGGTGGTGATATATAAGGGGTTTTTTTTTTTAAATAATAATAAATTTAATTTTTTTATTTAGATCATGTTACTATAATTCATATAATAATATAAAGAAAATAATTCATATTAGTACTGGATCATGAGCAAGAGGCACCTGTCCTGCCCCTGTAGACATGCTCAAACTGAATATTAGTACTTTGAATGTCTTATGATCACTACTATTTATATGTCATGCAAAAAGCAAAAAACTCTTCCCATGTGTGTAAATATATATATCACCAAAAACTTTTGAAAAATGGAGTAGATAATATGTAACGTTTAGTTACTATTTTGCTGTAACCCCAACTCTTGATAAGCTGAAGGGACTCTCGGAGCACCAGACCTTCCGCCACAAAGGAGCTGCATACATTGCGGAAAAAAATTGTAGCTATCTAGATAGGATGGCTCAGATGATTCCGAAGAAGTAAACTCGCCCCTACAAAACTGAGAGATCGGATTGAAAGAGGCATCAAAGTTAAGCTTAAAACTTCCAAGCGGTGGGGCAGTCCAAGAGGGAGGACGGAGAGGGGCAGGGGGCAAAGGCAAAGAGAGAAAAGCATGTTTAGAGCATATATCTTGAAAATCAGTAAATTTCATGAGAGCCTGTTCGGTATAGAATTGTTGAAAATTTGTCGCAGTAATTAATTTTTATTTTTTTCCCTTGAAATATTAAGCAAATTTTATACATGTAAAAAATTACAAAAAAACATAATGTAGCTATTCCGTTCAAGAAGGGCTGTAGATAATACAAACCCTCTTACTGAGCATCCAACCCAATCAACATCACAAAAGCCAAAAATATTTAAATTGCTCCCTTGCTCGATGCAAGTTTTCACCACTCGATGAAGCCATCGGGGAGCTTCCAAACTCTACGAGCACTCTGAAGAGCCAAATTTATAACCACATTTATTTCAAAGCTATATAAACTTTATGAATTATGAAACTTAATCACTAGATACATTTATGGAGTACATATATTAGCATCTCATTTATTTTATTATCATTTACTTTATTTTGACTTTTTATTTTTTATTATTTATTTATTTATTTATTATTCTCTCTAATGGTTGCAAAATATCACATATCATCTTGAATTTACTTTTGTGGAAAATATTAAAAATAGGCTTGACATTTTGCGATTTTTACACAAAATATTGCTCAAATACATCGTATGTTATTACACTTGATAGTTCAATTTTTTGAAATGGACCAGTGTTTGGGAGAAAGGCCAGGAATGGGATAGAAGAGTAAGGACAAGGAGCTACAATTAGAACGATATATATATATATATATATATTTCTTTCTATTATATGAAAAATTAAAAAACTAAACCAAACAAAATTTTTAAACTATTGTAGCTCTATTTCCTGCACTTAAAAATTAAAAAGAATTGACGAAAAAAAGATATTAGTTTAACATTAACTCATTTTGCCCCTGATTTTGGTAAAAAATAATTTCTCATTTTCCATTCAAATTAACAAACAGTAATATCATATTTAGTTCCTTTTGCCTTGTGAATTAATAAGTGAAAATAAATCCCTTTTTATTTTTTTATTTTTTCGGACTCCCTTTGATTGGCTCCGTAAAAGTTACCAAAATAAAAAAGAGAAGGAGATAATTAATTAATCTTTATTATTATTATTATTATTTTACAGAGTAGTATTAATTACTGAACAAATGAAATAAAAGGTTGATGTAGCCTTCTCTTATTTTGATAAAGACGATAAAAATTGAGTGTCTAAGTAGAGAGGCAAAGCATATTTTAATAATTAACTTGTTAATTCCCACTATTTAATTTCTCCATTCTTTTTATTTCTGGAAAGTACATCATGTATACTCGTATTTATCTAAAATCACCGTTAAAGACAACTTTGTCCCTCATTCCCTTTCCTATCTTTATTACTATTCCTCTGCTAGTCCTTTTAAACCTTTCCCTCTCTCCGTCCTTATTATACACGCACCGTTTGTTTCCTAAACCAGAAAAAACACAAGACGACGACGACGCCTTTCTACTTTTTATTCTCCGACTAATAACTCTCCCAAACAAATCCCTAATTTCACTTCGTTCATCAATAAATCCATCACAGTTCGCCCCCACTTCCACATCTTACTTGAAGACGTTTTCGCCGACTCGTCTCTGTTGCTTCTTTTTCGAAGCTTAACTGATAGGTTTTATTCTAAACTCTATGTTTAATTCTGTTAATCACATCTAAATAGGTTCTTACTATTATGTAACAATCCGTTTCGTTTTAAAGATTTGTTTTTGTTTGTTTCTAGAATGCTGCGTTTGGTTCCTGTGAAAGTACATCAAGTTAATAGAAGAAAAAAAATCGAACCTTTTTTTTTGTGTGTGTGTCTTTGTACTCTACTTGCCATAATTTACTTTACCAGTTAGCTGGTGTTCTAACCCAGAATTTTTGTTTTGCCTTTAGTTTTCTTAGCAATTAATGGAGGAGTTTATATTAACCTTTTGATTTCTACCTGTGATTTTTGGTGTCTGTGACTTGTTCCATTTTATTTATTTATTATACTTTCTTTTGTTAATAATTATTGCAGCAGTTGCTTGAATTTTGACAGACACACAAAGTTAATTAAGAGGTGTAGTGTGTCGAAAATTGAAAAAGATTCAATTTCGTGATGTAAAATAGTGGTATAACTGATGGCTGAGTAATCTGTGGTGGTTGCTTGTCAATTTGAACGAGGGTTTTCTGCACAGGGTTTTGTGGTTATGAACAAATTCAAGTACCATGGTAGACAATAACTTCTGAAGTGTTTGAGTTTCAAACATTAGATTAGGTTTTTGCTGCTCTCACTGTAAACGCACACTAATACTCCCACTCTCAGATATGATGATCATAGTGAGATTAGATACTTTCAAATTTTATCTGATGTTCAATTTTTTTATGGTCTTCGAAACAACTGGTTTCCTTTTCCATTTTTTCCTTCTAACACTGAACTCCGCCTTTCATATAACTGGTTGCTGCTCTTCTTTTAACCCATGTATACGTTTTTAAAATTTTATTTTTCAGTGCCAAGATTTCAAAGCTTCAGTTTTGCCTTGTGCTTGAGTTTTTGTGGTCTGGAAAATATTTCATCGAGTCCAAAGCCAAACTGACATGCTCTGTACAGTTGTTTACAGTAATCTATTCTCTTTGATACTAAATGGAGTCAAATGGACCACGAGATTAAATAGGTGTTGCTTCCCTTTAAAAATTGAATTTTGTATATTCATCCTCTAGCCACAAACGTGAAGTCATAGATTGGCTTTACTATAAGCAAGAGTTCATTATTTCTGATAAATTGTGCTTTGTGCATTAATATTTTGTTTGGATGACATCGTAATGCAGTGGCTTAAATTAATGAACTGCAATAAGTTGGTATTTTCCATAGATGAGGTCCGCGATTATCAACATGAGTGACTCCGTTGCCAAATATCTAGTTTTTTTTTTTCCCACTTTCCATTCAATCCCACAACCCTTCTCCAATTGTTCACCTTTGTGCTGCATTACATCGCCAACATTGTCAGTTTGTCACTAGTTTCACCATTTAAGATAGTGATTCATATTTTACATATATTATTAAGAGAAGAGGATAGCCCATAATTTATGAGTTAATGTGAATCACTAATTACATTTTTCTTATATTATATCAGTACTCTTCTAAGTCATACCCCAGGAAGTTCTGGTGTAGTTGCCATGTTATTTCCTGGGTGAGCTGATATTGGGGTAAAAGTTGTGGACGCTCACCATGCTTTATAATAGTCATGTCCTATTTAGATTTACTTTAAACCTTTTTATGATCATCTTATTTCGATCCCGGAAAGGAAATTTTACTTAATCATCTAGCAAGATTTCATTTTAACAACAATTGATGATCAGCCAAACTTTTGAACTTTGATATGGTGTTGCCTATGGAGTGGAAGCATATTGCAAACAGGATATGCATTATCTAAGTTTTTTATTTTGATGTGGTCTCATCATAACAGAGCATTGCAAATTTTTTTCTCTCCCCTCAAAAATTAACAGGGCATTGCAAGTTAGAACGCCAAAAATTATATTAAATAGAGGATTATATGTTTCTTTTATGCCGCCTAAATTTGGATGTTTTATGTTTTAGGATGTCCTTAGTGTGTTTGGGATGTGCCTGTGTTCACTTTTCCACAAAATGATCTAGTAAGGATAGTTACATAGCAATCGGCACCTAACCTACAGTCATTCAATTGGGAACACGTCATTTTAGTTGATTTTATAGCGTGATGTTGAATATACGTTTGGTTATTGCCCTAACTGTGTTGCTGCCTTCTTGACATGGATTGATCAAGGTGAAATGAAATTGTTTGAAGGGCTCCTAAGAGAACCTTGCTCTTTTTCTTTTTTTTCTTTTTTTATTTATCGCTTTCTATGTTAAATATGTTTGGAATATAGTCTTGCTTGTTTACAATTGTAACACTGTTTTATTAAAATTTAGTTTATTCCTATCTTGCGTCCTTTTGGAATTTTGATCTTGTTGCCATGAGGATTTTGTATTAACGTGCTTTCAAGATTTTCTAGTTTTATCAGCTGATTGTTAAAGTATGTAATTTGCTACTGACTGATATTTGAACAGTTACCATGTATAGGGTAGTGTGTATGCCGTACCACAAATGACCTTCTTTGAAATTCCCTAGTTTTGTCGATTTGATTGGATACTTGATGAGCAAATGAAGCTTCTATGTTTGTGATATGTTATGTTTTATGCCATCATACAAGTCACGAATCCATTTTGATTCAGCTGTATATATTTCTTGCAATTTTTTTTGAAGGTCTGCCTTGTATGCTTAGTTGAGCAGCTCTTTTCTGAAACAATGGGCAGTTCATTTAACCCGCAGATTTTGGTGGAAAAGCTGATCAAGCTCAATAATTCACAGCAGAGCATTGAGAGTATCCTCTTTTATATATATAATCCATTGATGTAACTCTTCCCTATTTTCTCTTTTTGTTTTTCTGTTTACAGTATTTTTATTGGCACTCTTCCCTATTTCTCTCTTTTTGTTATTCTGTTCACAGTATTTTAATTGGCTGTTTTACTCTTACAGAGGGGTCGTTCTATCTAGTGGATTGGTAATGACAAATGGCCACTACATTTTTTTTTCTTTCAATATTTCTGTTGTTATCTGATAATTTTCTAAATGAGGTTTTTATTTATTGAGTTATCTTATACCATCAGTGACTTTACTGGCTTCTGTTATCTGCTATGAAGCTGCATGTCGGAAATCTTTGTTGTACAATAAAATTTGGAAATATGTTGTTTCTGGTTTGAAGAGTTGATTTACTGAATAATCTTGCACTTTGATAGTAATTTCCAGTATTATTTCATAGTCTCTTGTTTGGGTTTCTTTCTATAGTATACATACCTTTGTATCTGCAATCTATTTCATTCAGTATTGTGGTATGTCTGAGCTGTTTCGTTCTGATAAATCTTGGGGAAGTGCATGTAGCTTTATGATTTTTTGTTTTATCAGATACGTTGCTGCCATTATGACTCTTCCTATGTGTATTGTTGAGGTGATTTATTTATTCACTTCGAATTAACAGTTAATCCAAATGTTGTAATTGGATGCTCCTAATATTCTTTTCTTAACATGATTAAGCTTTATCACATTGGTGTATTTTTCACATGAACAAAGCAAAGCAAGTTGTTGAAACATGGGCTAGACAATTTCATTGCTCCCCACGTGAGCAGCGCTTAGCTTTTCTATATCTCGCAAATGATATTCTGCAGAATAGTAGGCGAAAGGGTTTGGAGTTTGTAGATGAGTTTTGGAAGGTTCTTCCTGATGCACTTCGTGATGTAACCAAAAATGGGGATGAGTTCGGAAGAAATGCTGCTCAAAGGCTGGTAATATAACAATTTCTCCATTTATTCTAGAATTTGACCGACTTTGTGTTCTATATGTAGCCAAAGGTGATATATATTCTGTTTTAACACTTAAAACCTATTGTTGTGTAAATGACTATTTATGTAAGACTGTTAATTGTAAAGGCTTAGTATGTTGAATATTTATATTAAATGAATAGGCAAAGTAGACAAACAAAATTTACATATTTTTTGATAAAAGATGTTGAACGTCTGTATGATTTATGTTCAATTCATACTTACGAATTATTTGTTACTTTTTTTAGCGTGATTTTTTTTTTCTTTCTTTCTTGAATTTCTCTTAAATAGCAATATTTAGTAATTTTAAGGGAAATTCATTTCTTACTTTCTGTCCATGTGATGTATGATTTTAGAACTGACGTGCAAAACACTTGGGAATTTTGTTGTTAGCACAACTCAGCTCATGTTAACAAAGCCTTTTCTCAACAAATTTTTTTGTTAGTCTTGAGAAGAATTTAACATTTTGGGATTGCTGTAGTCTTTGTGCAGAGAATATACGCTTGCATTTTTTATAGTCAATTTATACAATGTTGGATTAATTGCAAGAAAACATGATGAGAAAGCTGGGGTATGTAGCTTTCTAGGGGTGTAGCAGTATGTCTGACTAGAAGAGACGATGGGCACTGGGCTTTGACATTTATAGGGGCCAAACTACATCTCATACTTGTTAGATGAGCAGTTCGGCCTGGCCTTTTTTATTATTATTTTGTTTTTTTTTTTTTTCCTAGTTGGTACTCACACACATGTCTCTTCTGAGACTTGAACCCCTGACCTCCCTTTGGGAAATCAGAGGACGATATCGCTAGGCCATTGGCCCGTTGGTTTATAACCTGAGGTTTCTGGGGCTTCACCCCGACTAATCCCCGAGCACCCAGGAATGGCGCCTCCTCACCCCAAGCCGGGTAAGTTGCAGAGTTTGCGGAGGTGTAGCCCCAAGGAATTGTTTGCACTTAGTGGGAGTCGAACCTCAGACCTAATGCTTCATGAGGCACCAGGGCCAAGTGACCTCGGGTAAGTTGCAAAGTCTGCGGAGGTGTAGCCCCAAGGAATTGTTTGCACTTGGTGGGAGGCGAACCTCAGACCTAATGCTTCATGAGGCACCAGGGCCAAATGACCTTGCCACTAGACCACTTAGGATTGTTTGAAAATTGCATTGAAGTTGAAAAAGTCAATACAGTGTTTTACATAGGTTAAGAAGGATTGCAATATTTCTTAATTTGAAAATATTGTTTGACTGATAATAACAATTACTTTTGTACTTTTTAAATTGGTGATGGTTCATTTGTCTACAGTTTGACTGGAATATCACCAACTGCCATATTCCCTAATTGATTGGTTTGTTGATCAGTAATTGAAGTAATTTCTGATATTGGTAAAAAAAGAAGAAAAAAAAAAATGGTTGACAGTATATTATGTTATGATTTGACTGGATGATTATGTTGTTGTCTACTTTTAAGAACTCAATGCTTGCTTTAGGAGCGTCACCATCTGCGTTGTTGAAAGTTTAAATGCCTCTTCGTCTGATAGCAGATGCATTATCACATGTTATGCTTTGGACTCCTAAATAGATGCATTTTATCCTTAGGAGGACTATTCTGCTAAAATGCCTTTTCTTATAAGTTTGGCAGTGATTCATATTTGTTCTTTGGTGTGGTTTATGTCCTGAATGTTTTGTATATACTTGTTTCCATCTGTATTTAGTTTTCTTTTTTATTCTTTATTTTCCCTCTAAGGATCGGAATGCCAAATATACAGTTGTTCTTTTCTGGAAATTATAGTGGAGTTTTGCTTATTGTTGCTTTTACACATCGCATCCAGATCAGCATTTGGGAGGAAAGAAAGGTTTTTGGCTCCCAAGGGCGGATTCTCAAGGAAGAGCTCATGGGAAGGCACCTGGAGAATAGTTGTAGTGGAGATGGGAAGCATTTAGGATTCAAACTGGTAACTTCAGTTCCTTTAGCTAAATGCATGTTTATCTGATATATATATATATATATATATATATATTCTCTTTTCTTTGTATATATTAATGTAACTTGGGGCTTAATCTCATCCCTTCACTTTTTTCTGCCAAACAGAAAAATTCTGCTGGAAATGCTTTGGGAAATATAGTTTCAGGTTATCAAATTGTTTATGGTGGCCAACTGGATGAGGATGCTATCTTGAGCAAATGTAGAAATGCTATTAGCTGTGTTGAAAAAGTACATAAGGAAATTGGTGGTCGTAAACGTACTAATTCGGGTATGTCCTGCATGGTGTCTTGTTATAAAAGTGCTTAATATAATTTTAACTCATGGCCTATGCGGAAATTATAACATGTATGCATGCTTATGCATTGTTATTTCTAGTTTTCCTATTTGATCTATTGTTTTTGTTTGGAATTTTCTTCTTTCAGAAACTTTTGATGTATCATTATTTTGCTTATGGCAACAAAATACAAGTTCAAAGTTTTCTATCAGGGCATTTTTTTATAATTTTTTTTTTTGTTTTACTAAGAAGCTCAAACTCATACTTGCGTTATTCTTTATAAATTAAAATGTAGATCCAACTCAAATGGGCAGGAATAATTAATATGTGTATATTTGTACTAGTTCACTCATTTTACGTTGATACGTTGAATAATTCATATTTGACTTCTTGAACGTGAGAAGCATGGGCTCTTCTACCATTTTCCAAGAAACTTAAATGGTTAACTCTAAAGTTGTTTAATGGCCTTCAAGTCTAATAGAAAAATTACATTTTTGTCATCCTTCTCCCAATGTACCTAATCATTTTGCTGTTCGATGCCTAAAAATAACTCCCAAGGGGACTTTTAGCGTGGATTGAATTACTTAATATACAGTTTTATCAATGGATCACTTGAACCCTTGTTAAATTTTTGGGAGAATGCACTGATTCCCCAGCAGTTGATAAATATAATTGACATGTTTTGTTTGCTTAAAGATTGCTTAAACTCATGCTTTCATTTTGAAACAGGGCAACTCGATGGATCTGGCCTTGTAGACGAACTTCAGGAGCAGCACACAATATTAAAGAACTGTAGAGAACAACTAAGGGCAGTTGAAACATCAAGAGCAAATCTTGTGTCTCATCTGAGGGAGGCTCTCCAGGAACAGGTTGGTTGGCCAACATATATGCCTTTGAAAGTATATGTGTTCTTACTTCGCTTTCTTTCTTTCCTTTTCTTTTTTCTGTATTTTATTTTAATTGTCGTGGTTATTATCAGGAATTTAAGCTGGATCAAGTCCGCAGTCAACTTCAAGTAACTCCTTTACCTCTTCTATTTGCTTTACTTTATTGGAGTATATTTGGCTTTCTGGACGTGTCTTCTTAGTTTTTTACATTCATTCTGCTTTAGATGCATGTGAGTTTGTTATTTTTATTTTGGTTAAGCATACATATGGGCATATTTTTTAATGTATATATTTCTATATTCGTGTCTGTAAGAGAATCTTCAATAGACTGGGTCTTATCTGATTTGGATTGTTTAATCTTATCAGATTCAGATTGGTTAAGCATATCAATACCTGCCAATGTAGATGATCAGAACTTACCATCTACTATGTGCGCTTTGCTTTGTAGATTAACTTGCAAAAGCTCCGTTTGATTGGATAACGTTTAGCTTATGAACCATTCATAACCCTTGGACACGAAAAAAAAGGCAAGTAAATTTAAAAATCTGGCCCTCCAAATGCTGTCTTGGTTCAAGCCATTTGGCCGACATGCCTCTTTAATAAATGGCAATGGATCATAAGTTTCAAGAGTATTGCTATTTTTCATAATCTCACAAGGATAACGTTCGCCTCTGAATGACCTGATATGATAAGGATTTGGAAATCAGGATGTGATTGATTGTAGGTGACTTGCTTTCAAGAGTTCCTTAATTTTACCAAGTTTTGGGGGGCCATATCTGCCCTTGCCCCTGCTTCAGATTGACGCAGAACCTATGGGAAGATTATTCACGCGGTTGATATACTCTGGTCTAGTTTTATTAGGAGTCTTTAGAAATGATAATGCTTTAGTTTTAACAATTTTAGGAGTTTTTGCGAGTTTGGGATTTAAAAAACGAGGCTTAATTTTTTATGTTACAAAAATTGGGGAGGATGATTTATTTATTTATTTTATTTTTACGTTTTTTAAAGGGTTTATGAAGCTTCTAAATTAGCCCTACTTGTGTAAAACAGGATTCTCCCTTTGAATTGAATCAATTTTTGAGAAAAAATATATTCGGAAGAGCTCCCTCTCTCTCTCCACTCCCTTTTCCTCTTCCCTCTCACTCTCTATTCATATCTTTCTCTTTTTTTATTGTTTGAGAGGCATGGGAGTAGTTCATAAAATTTTATTTATGATTTATGAATAATCAACCTTGGATATCTATGTTACATAGATTTAGATAAGAGTATCGGGTGCGGGTGTGTGGCTAAATGTGAACCTCCCTGAATCCTAGATCTTAAGGTTCTAGGCTAGAAATGTGTCCAAAAGTTGGATGCATGTACATGGACATGTCTTGCAGATTTAAGTGCATAATATTCTATATAAATAAAACAATCACTGTTTAAAAATGTACTCTTATCTCATACGCATACTATCGTATTGACACGGCTACATTGAGGGAATAAGAGAATCGATGTATCACAGTTGTACATCACAAAATGACCAATGACACATAGGAGCCTTTGAAGGCTGAAAATGGATTGAATATAATTTGAAAAAGAATGGAGAATTCGTGCTCTATCTGGGAAAAATTATTTCTAGTAGTATGACCCCAGAAGTTTGAGAAGTGGTTTCTAAGGGTTCGAGAAAAATACCACCCTGTTAAGTAGATCTCTTAGAATGATATGTTCCGCTGTTCTGGTTTTTTCCTTGACTAATATCTGGATAGTATTACCCTAGAAGCATGACTCATCTGTTAGTGCCATATAACTTCATAATGCTTTTAATAATTGTTTTTTCCATGACTTTATTATTAAATCTGATAAAATGTGCAAAATGCTGTTCAAATTCTGCATTTGTAGACTGATGTTCATATCCATTTTAATTTCTAAGTAGCATGCTCTCCCTTCATTTGTAATTTTTTTTAGGTTGCTCAGTTCCAGTCAGAACAGGCAGGTAATATGTGCAGTCCGTTACTGAATTGCAACAAAGTGCACGAGCTAGTTGAGCAGAGCATGGAGAATCGTACCTCCGAAGCGTCTCATAGTTTCATAGCAGGAAACAGTGAACAATCAGCTTCCTTAATGTCCACTCGACATGTACCTTCTTCCAAAAATTCCCGTAGCATCGAAGGAGTTCCCATATCTGCTGCAGCGTCAGTGGCAGCAAAGCTCACAGCATCAACATCCTCAGCTCAGATGCTCTCTTATGTTCTCTCTTCCCTGGCGTCAGAAGGGGTGATTGGCAATTCGATTAAAGAATATTCCAGCGGTTATCCTTCTGAAAAAAGACCTAAGCTTGAGAATCCTCAACCACCAGTTCAACCTTTTCCACATCCCGAGTCACTGCAACAAAATGTCCGTGTCACTGACCAAGAATCAAATTCACATGAGCAACCACCTCTCCAATCACCCCGTTCATCGGTGCCACCAGTATCACCCATGCAGTCATCTCTAGTGCCCCAGTTTATGCAGACTGCTGGACCAACAACTAGTGTATCAATCAATGGTGTTTCTCGCTTTGCAGCCCCTTCAACAAATCCTTACCACAGTTTTCAAGGATCAGAAGGTGTTTTTTACAGCCAGCAACCGTCTTTTTTTTAAAAATCATTTTTTACGTTTGGTATAATCTTTCTAAAAGTGTTCAATACATAAATGACACTTTTGCATTATTACATTTTTTTATTTTAATAGATTAATCAAAATATTTTATTTTTGGGTATTGCTCACTTAATGCCCTTTCAAGCTTCTTCCCAAATTTCTTTCTACCTTCTTCAGTTTTGAGGTGAACATAATGATTACATTGTAGTGTAAGCCTCATCTCCTCTTAAATTAACGTAATGGTCAATTTCTTTTACTTTTCACTTGTCTTAATTGTATTAATTCGAAATGACCCATACTGAGTAGACAAAAAATTGAGAATAAATTGAACAAGAAAATTCTCATTCATAATCATCTATAAAGTTCTCAATTTTGCAGCTACAATAGTAATCTCAAAATTATGTTTATACATGGTACAAGTACTAACAAAAATGGATAGTAGTGATATTAATTAATAATTTTCGTTTTAGATATTAATCTACAATACGAAAACATTGTTATAATCAAATATTCCTTAGCACTATCATTATGGAGAACAATTATTCGCATAATCATAATGCTTAACCTACTTATTCCATTATGAGAAGTTAATCCTATTGAGAATCAAAACAAATGTAGCATGCGAATTAAGGGATGCAATGAAGAAACATAATAAGATAAAATACTTACAACAATAATGTTTTGAGTTAACAACACGTATGAATAACTTAAAAATATAAATACAATGTATAACTATAGTACCCCTTTGGGTGGCAACTATAAAATACTAATAATGATAC
>JAOTQH010000046.1:276050-287952 GCA_025631255.1 Cornus kousa
TTAAGGGGTGGAAAGATGATTGGTAATGTAGCTGTAGAGATTGCAGCCAGACCCACGTATCCAGAAGCCGCAAACCATGATGGTATCTTATCTTTCAAAAATACTTCATCTCTTTTCCTTTGCTCCAATAGTAATTTGGAAGCCTCACTATCTGTGCAAAAGCACGTCCAGGAACAATTAAATCCCAATTAAAGGTCAGGTTTTGTCACATAAAGACAGAACAGAACACATATCTCTGCAGAATGCTGCTTTAAGAGATTCATAGTGATAGAAATATCAAAGAGCAAAGCAACATAAAGTAAGATATGATGCTATCAATGATTAACTGCTGATAAACAAGTGTGGCAGGGCTGACCCTAATTTGCACATGAGATGTATCATATAATCAAATAATACCAGTAGTCCCCTTACAGGTCCAATGAGTTGAGAGATTGGATAAATATTACTTAAATAGAATTTTTAAAAATTAAACAGATCGAAAAGACCAAGAACAGATTGTTTTATAAATATACTGGTCAAATCAGTCAAACTTTAATATAATTAGGATTATTCTGATTAGTATTATATCAGAATTCTCTCTTTCGTTTGTTTTTTTTTTTTTTTTTTGCATTGAAAAATTTTCTAATAAAAATAAAGGTTGAATAATGAGACAACAAACGTATAAGAGAGACATGCATGTTTGGCTATTGAAAGCTAAAAATACAACAAACATATATTCCTACAGACATTGCTCCGCATACAAAATACCACCAATCTATCAGATTTTCTGCTACCTAAGCATAATTATATATTGAAAGTTAATAATTCAAATCTCATTATAGAAGATAAATGTGCAACACTCATTCACAAGATCCTAGTTTAGCCTCCTTATTTCAAGGATTACCCATCATCAAACTTTGACAAGCAAGAAGCCAAAATTTTAGCCAGTTTTCAATACTCCAACCCCTGTTAATTGTAAGTTTCAAACTTCATTACTTTAACATTAAAAGTTAATTGTTCATAAATTGTTATATGAAGCATGTGTCCAATCCAAATGATGAAAACTTCAAATGGATCCTAGTTTTTTCACTACTTTCAATCATAACCAGCCCACACATTCACAAAATTATCATTTATCAATTCCAGTTTTTGAGATAAGGAAAAATTAAGGTGACATTGTATCTTTTGCGTGTGCGCTAAGGCCTAAGGATGGCAGACATGATCATACTAATCAAATCCCTACCAAAGAAGCAATAGAGAAAATAAATTGAAAACGGTATAATGACAGGGAAAATAATTATAAAACATGAAAACAAATTTTATTGGCTGTAAAAATATGCCCACAGTAGCACACATGGACACCACTCACCAAAGGTCTGGAACTTTATATCTCACCTAATTCTTCTTTCAAAATAGGAAGACTCTTCTGTTTGGTGCTTCTGTTGCACATTTCCTTGACGGTTACTACTATTATCTTAGTCAAATTGTAAAGGCCATCCCCAAGAATAAGGGAAATGGCTATGAAAACCTGCAAAAGGGAATGGGTGCGAAGATCAATGCTAGCGCATCAGATGTCAATATGAAGAGCCAACTTACCGTGGAAAAGAAAGGAAAAGTGAAAAATGAAGAATTTCCTTCTTTTAGCATGATGAGATCTTGAAATGAAAAAAATAAAATAAAAATTGAGTCCATTCCTTTCATAGCCCAGCAGCTAAAAATATTAAATCACTTCACGCAGAGAAATATTTCCACACTTTAAGATACAAGCACTAATTGGACTCTGTTTAACAACATTCAAAATGACAATAATATTAATTAAAATGAACCTTGACTTTAAATCGGAGTCAAATGAATGGGACTTTTCAACGACTCCATCCATATGGGATAAAAGAAAGGATGATGGCGATGATGAGTCAGAAATGAATTGGACTTCGCAACAACATCATCACTTAAATTAGAAGTGCAAATGTCTTATATCACAAACTATGAATGTTGGATTAACATGTTGGATTTTTCCATGTTCCTCTCTTCTCTAGTTCATTTGTTAACCAATTTGAGGGATAACATGTTGGAATTTTCTTTTCCAAACCAAGTATAAGAAAAGTTGAAGTTGGAATGAAATTTCGCATGTTCAAAAACAATGTGACTTTTAACATGTAGAAAAAGTGGTCAGGTCAGCCAAAAACCAAGAAAGAGCAGGGAGGTGGTTGCAAAGACTAGAACATTAAGAGCACAATTTGAAAGGTGAGTGACAAAGATGAAGCTTTTACAATTATGGCATGGAGAGAAGAAGCTTCAACAATTATGGCATAAAATGTAAAAAAAAAAAATTAAAAATCTATTGCAGGTCAATGGCATTAATTGTAATTAATTAAAAGCCGAGAATAAAAGCTATTGCAGGTCAATGGCATTAATTCCCCTACAAAATCCACCAATGCTTCATGCTTAACAAAAACTGGGTGTCGTAAAAGTTCTATAAGGTTTTACACAATAATAACCAAATACTAGATAAAAACAAATTATGATTTAATTAAAAACCCAATAGCTAGACAAGGGAAACAATAATAAAATGTTCCAATTTTGTGATGAAAGCCTGCTAGCTGCTAGGTGTGTACCCAAGGAGCTTAGCTTCATGACTCTACCTCCCAAGTTATTATTGAAGAATACCTAAAGAAATAAACAGCAAAAACCTTCAACGATAGCGGACCATGGATAAATGCAGTGAGGCTCTACACTTTGTCTAAATAAAAATATACATATATAAATAAAAAATAAATAATAATAAAAATTTGTTTACCATACCTTGTACCCATAAAGACCTTTAAAATCATTGTTCCCAAGGTCAACTGGATACCAAGCCCCAGCCTTTTGGGAAATGAAGGGCCATAGAAAACCCCATGATATGATTGCTCCAAGAAGAACTGAGCAGTTGACAATGTGAGGGCAGATAAGACCACATCCAACATAAGTTGGACTAAAATCAAAATAGAACCTGCATAATAGAGATTGATGTAAATCACCATCAATGTTACTGATTCAATTCAACTTTACCATCACCAAAGTTGTGCCTGATATGTAAGGATAGACTTATATGGAAGCCTAACGTAAAGAAATAGAACAAGCAATGTGTAAATCACATGAAGCATGAAACAAATATATATGCATATGTGAATTTACTTACGTGTTCTTGAATAGCGTCAAGCCAAGGCTGGGAAAATTATCAAATCCACATGAATCTCCAACACCACTAAAGAACCATTTAAAGCAGCTCCAGCATAAACTAATGCTCAAATATTTTCCAAGACAGCTCACTTGTTTCCTGTAAAAATATGCATACAATTGAAATTCTGCCTTTGAAACAGCTCATACAAAAAGAGGAATTATTTGGAACCAAAAGAGCTACACTATTTGGTGTATGGGGGCACTTGATGGTGCTCAAATTTCGCTTGAAAGTACAAAACAATTTCACAACTAAAGCAAGATAAAATATAGACAGTAGATGAATATCATATAGTGGAACATCATTGCCATCAAACTCAAGGAGAGACCTTTCAACTTGATTAGCTATGATTTGTAAAATTCAAATTTGGAACTTTAGATTAGATATTTTTGTAGGTTAGAGGGCATTTGGAACTTTAGGTTAGATATTTTTCTAGGTTAGAGGGCCTTGACTGATTGATGGAACTCATCTTTTCAACTAATTAATTCATCTAGGTGGATGAATATAATAGATTTTGATGTGTTTTCTTACCGAATATTGTGCCACAATGTCACCATATTACATCTCTTCTTGTATGAACTTTTCTAATATTTCTCTTTCCCTTTTTTGATTTAATATCAGATATTTGCACCCACAATATCAACTGATATTTAATATTTACCAAATATTTTAGCAAAGTTGAGCATCTTAGCAAAACATCTTTTGTGATTTTTTCCTGAATTTTGAAGAAAAATTCCTGAATTCCGAATTTATCCCTATGCTTGAATACCATGATACTCAGAGATAATACCCACCTTAATCTTTATTAATTCTTCTTAATTTTTATTTTTTTTTATAAATAATTTATTCAAATGAATTATTTAACCTTACCAAGACACCATACATCTCAACTCTCAATTCAATATCTACAAGGCATTATCTGTTCCATACCCTGCAAGCTCAGCTCCAGCACTTGTGTGAAAGCTGTTGATCAACATCGCTGTGGCTGTTCCGCTAGGATATGTAAGCTTGTAATCCATGACCATAACCTGAAATTACGAGAAATGAAGATTTTTTTTATAAGTAAAATTACGAGAAATGAAGATGAATACAAGATAAAAATAGAAAATAAAATAAATGATGAATAATGTCATCAATAGACCTGTTAAGATTGGACAGCAATATACAAAGGAAGTCTTCTGTATTTTATTTAGGAGTGTGTTTTTTGGTAAATGACTCTAATACTTCTGTATTAAACAATGCTACACAAGCCGAGTCAGCATAAGGCGACTACTCCCAAAGGGTCGTTGGGGCCCACCCCATTGTGACTCTAGAAGGTTTTTCTTATTTATAACTAATAATATATTTAATTTACAACAATAAGGATGCGCATATAACATCGCCCCAGTCCTCTACCAAGTTGGCCCAATGAAGGCAATTACATTACAAAAACTAACAACTTGGTTACTGAAATTATATTATGGAGTACAAACCTACTAGATCAAAAATTGGATGAAAAATCCCATGCATATTTAGAATCATTCTAATAAAAACCATCTTAAAAGCATAACTTTAACTAATGCCCAAACTTTACTTGTATCCACCGGAGCATTTGTACTTAATTATCATCTGATATTAGCAATCAGGATATTGTCGATGGCAACATTGAAGCAATATAAATGTCAGAAATTACCTTGCGAAGTGGAACAAGACTAAATAGCCCAAGAAAACTGACAATAAATAAGAAACCAATCATCCACCACAAGCCTGGGTTCTTTATGTCTTCTGCTCGGTTGCCAGGGTAATCCTCACCAATCAGTTTGTATGTTCTCTCATCCATAGCAATCAAATAGGAACCAAATCCCCCTATCAACAATTAAAGGTTAGAAATTGCATCAAATGAGGGAATCATAATGAGCACAATATGGATTAAAGGTACAATGAGAAACAAAAACTCTTAAAATGAAGAAATGCAACAGATGGTTGTTAAAGAAAGAAAAAGAGAGAGAGAGAGACGAAATGCAGCACAGAATTTTTTTAATAGAATCTGCAACTGAGAATGAAAAATAATAATAAGAATAATACTAATAATAAAAGAGTTAATGTAATCATAATCTTATTGAATTTTGACAACTTCTAAAGAATAGACCTCCACACATGACTCTTAGAGGGAGATAACTTCATCTAATATCTGAGCACAATTCTGAAAACACTCTCACTTCTTTCTTTTTCACTGTGCATTATTGATGATCAAACCAATACAGCAACTCACCATAACTAGCTATTTACAAAAAAAAAAATACCCTCCACCTCCCAATCCATCAGTCTAGTTAAATCTTTATATAACTATTTACTGCATAAATAACAATTTATTAGAAGGATTCGAGTAAAAAATCTGGAACAGGTGTTTGTAGAAATACCACATAGAACATCAATTAGCAAAGTATTAACCCATGTGCCATTTATTGTCTCGTTGCTAATCTAAAGTGTACTACTTGAGACTATATAATGGAATATTTCAAAGGTTCTAATTTGCAATTAGGCGTTGATAGGATGGGTTTTCATAATCATTTATTCACAGGTAGCCAGCTCAAGAATATCCTGTAGAAAGAACCGTTACCATTAAATAAGTGATTTAGGTAATAATTATTGCTCTTTCAGAAACAACTATCTATTCACAAGTCAAGTCTATGCCTCAGTTTCAATGTTGTGCAATGTTGAAGAGTGAATACATCAATAATATAAGTGAAATTTACAATTCAGGGAGGAATACATGAAATTTACAATTCAATGATTAATGGTAGAGAAAAATTACTATTAATTTCCCCTAGAATTAAAGATAGAAAGTAACACAATTTTGCGCGTGTATGCAAGACTTAAAACTAATATATATATCTACAGCAACAAAGAGTAATATACAGGAGGGAATCGTACCACTAAAAGCGAGGCCATAACAGGCAACCACACAGGTCTGAATCACAGTGTTTTCTTGTCTGGTAAATGGCTGAATGGAAAGCCCTAATTTGGATAAGAATGTAGTCCACGACTTGACAAAGAAGAAACCAAGCAATCCGGCGCCGACGTTGAGGGAGGGAATGATCCCCACAGTGAGATTGAGCTTGTGGGTGATGATACAAAACAGTGTTCCCAAGATAGCACTCACCACCAACCCTCTTATTGTTATCTGATCTTTCCATTCTGGGATTTTCCCTAAATCCTCGGATTCAACGTCCTTGATCTTCTCAGATTCAAGAAGCAGAGGTTCCGATATTTCTACAGATGACGAATTTTCGGTTCCCATACTCTAAGGAATCTAAACACAAATGCCCTATATGATTTGTTTCCCCGATCTACACACATACACACATCTATATATTATATATATATATATATAGATCTACACACATACACGCATCTATTCAATTTTGATTATTTATATACATTTTTAAATAATTTCTTTAATTTATAAAAATTGTTACGATTTTCAAAGAGTCGTCATATTTCTCTTTATTAACGTAACTTATCTTTTTTCTTTTTTAACTTTCTTTTCTTTCTTCTTTCTTTCTTTTTTTTCTCACAAAGAGTTCTGCTCTTAAAAGGAGTCTCTCTCTATTAAACATTAAATCGACGCAACTTCTTTGTTTTTTTACATCTATTCGGTTGAATTTTGACGTCGAAATACACACGTCCGTTCAAGATTATATAATGGGCAGTTGACATTCAGATTTTCTCTATATCAATTTTTCTTGCATTCTATATCTCTGATTCTTTTTATATATTTCCCTTCTAAAGCAACTTCAAATATTTTTAAAAAAATTCGTATTTGGTTGAAGGGCACAACTCAAGCTTTATTTTTATTTAAGGTATATTTCAATTTGAATTTTAGTACAAATATAATCAACACCCGTTTTCTTTTTTAAGGTAAGTTTTAATTTGAATTCTATACCGTTTTAAGGTAAGTTTTAATTTGAATTCTATACGGACCAATTTCTTACATTTTTTATTAACAAGCCATACAATTTTTGTTTTTACTTTTAGCCTATGATTACATCTGTTTTAGACTTATTGAGAGGTAATAGTTCAGTTATTTGTCAACATTGTTTCTTGTTTTGCATAGATCCAGTCAAATTTAACATCCAAGTCTTTTTACACTTTTTCTTTAGAATTTTAAAAAATAATTATGATGATTTTCCTTTAATATAATAATTGAACTGTCCTGTCTTCTATATATGCTTGGGAAGGGATGAACAAGATGATGATTGAATATGATTAAAGAGGATGAGAAAATAGAATGGCGAGATTAGAGAGAAGGTTTTCTCTCTATGGATGGGATGTAAAATCTACATGGATCAATTTTGTGCCAGTTCCTATAATGAAAGCTTGGCAAGGCTTTCCTTTCAAAAGGAGATATGAAATTGATATTGATGCTACTTAATGAGTTAGTGGTGAAGGATTCCCATAGTTCCATGCCTTTATGACTTTTCAGTGTTTTAAATTCAACCATAACAAAATTTTAAATGAGTATTATTATTATTATTTATTCAAAATGAAAACAGTTTTAACAGACATGACTTTCTACTATTTCACTATTTTTAAACAGATTCATGTTCCTAGCATTAATTAATAAAATTAGAAACATAAAATTCAAAATTACCTTTGTAATTTAGTCCAAATAAATATTGATCTATTCAAAATTTAAGTCAAATTAAATAACTAAATGGGACAGAATTCCAAAACAGAAACAATAAAGCACCTAATTATGAAACAAAATATGACAGAATAAACATGCTAGAAACAAATTTTCATAATATGTTTGTTGCCAGAAAACTCAGATCTAAACACAAAGACGAACAATTTCTACTGTCGAGTGAGAATTCGGAGTTGACACAAAGGTATCGGTGATATGTAGGAGTCCTTATATGAATATAATTATTAACGCCATTGTTGTATTTCAGCATAACATCATTCATTGATTGTGTTCAAACTCATCTATATAAGTCACCATTTTCTATCTCAGAAAATTCTGTCATTTTTTTCTTTCTTTCTCAAAAACTCCTAAATTCAATTGAGACCTACTATCCTAAATTTTACCAATTTACAAACCTACAGCCATAAAACTAGAAAAAAATATTCCATTCGAGTCTTTCACTGGGAATTTTTTTTTTTGTAGAGAAAAATTTTTGGAAAGAAAAAAACATAGGAGGTATGCAGAGAGGGATTAAAAGTAGTAGGTAGATGGGCTCAAAGCCTCAATGTAATGTCCTGTAGTTTATGAAAACATTATCATGTAACTTTTCAATGAAAAACAACATATATACATTCAAATCTGTTAAAGAAAAAAAAATTCTTTTGAATTTTATTACCGTTAGATTGACAACACTAAAGAAATTTATTTTAAAAAATATTTGAAATTTATTATTATCCTTTTTCAAATGTATTTTAGAAAAGTTATATACTAATTCAAACTTCTTGAAAAGTCCTATCAGTGTTTTTTTATTTATTTTAGACACCTTTTATTTAAAAATTTATTGCAGTTGTATAAATTCTGCCTTTTTAAATTCATGGTTAGTGAAAGTAAGCCTACATATGTTGACATACCGATACGACTTATATATTATTTTCAGAGTGACAAATATCATAAATACACAATTAAAATAAGTGTTTCAATTGAAGACGGTCACTAACTCTTTTTTTTTTGGGTAAATGTCAGTAACTCATTTCGGTGTTTGTAATTGATCAATTTTATAAATGACTTACCAAATAATAAAAAACACATTTAAACTAACTAAAACGATAATTAAAACATCAATAAAATAGTCAAAGACTGAATGGACTACGTAGATAGAGAAAAAAAAGTTTTGAAAATTTAATTTTTTTTGTGATGAGTTGTGTATTTTAGAATTTTTTTAGAAACAAGATATGATTGTGTAATGTATGATGCTATGCTAAATTTTTGAATTCATGGAATATGGTAAGGGGAGGTGGGTTCCCATTTTTGTTAAAACTATGAAACCTTCTATGCTATTCAATTTGAATTATTCTTCTATGATCTGTCATAATATGACTTGGAGTATAGTGCAATGTTTTTGTGATAATAATAATAATAATTTTCATCCAACTTTTTTTAGCCGAGTCACACTTGGTACTTATTTGTCCCAATTGGCATGAAAAATTGTTAGTTTGTCAAAATTCCATGATGAAAAATATTTTCTTCTTTCATTTTTTGATTTGAAAGATTCAAAATTAAAGTTTATTTTATTTTATTTTGAGATTAAAAAATACATAAAATACTAATTATTTATCTAATATAGACTTTTATTTACATGCATTGGTTGATTGGGTTTTGGGTGCGGCAATTTTTTGTTTTAACTTTTAAGTTTAGGGTGGCAATTTTTTTGTTGTTTGACGTCATCATTCGAAAATACGCTGAACGGCCGTTTGGGGGGTGGGGGGCGGACGAGATCACATTGTAGTAATTAATGTAAGCTGGATGGACAAAATGGACAGTGTTTGGATTCGGGGATTGTATTCGTGTGGCTGTTACTTTTATATGATGTAAGCCACTTTCACTGACGCTAAGATAAAACCCATTATTTTTGGAGTTCGCGCATGGCCTTTCTTTCTCAAGTTCAGAAAAGCCTCTCAAAAATCAAAATTCAGATCAGATGAGCAGCCCATTTTGCTCTAACTTGTGATTTAAGTTGGACCATTGTAATCCATCTAAATCATGGCCCATTATTTTTGGACTTCTCGGGCTCTCTACCTTGCTATTTTTATTTATTTTTTTTTGTATATTTTTGAAGGTCTCTCCGCCTTGTTATTTGTGAACAACTAAAGTTCAAGCTATTAGGTGCCTGATGTAACTTTTGACATTCTCTTTCATTTAAACACGTCTTCATTGCAGCTCAAACCACCCTGCCTGCTCAGACGTGGTCGGACACCTTTTAGTTAGTCATTTTGCGTGATATTCGATTAAGGACTGGGTCTCTCTTATACTAACTATAACAAGTCGGTGCTTCACAATCCAACCCAAAAGTTTTATTAAATTTTTTATTATTTTTTATAATTTTAAGAGAGATTTTTAATTTCCTTCTACTATTATTTTCTTTATATTTTTAAATTTATTTAAACAATTAGTTTCTTTTATGCTATTAGTTTTCTTTTGAATTAGGCTCTATATGGTACTTTGTACTCATATGATTTGTGGCTGCATGCCAAAAAAAGTTACAGTCCTTGTAATTTTAAAAAGTTTTATACTTAATTTTTATTAAAGATAGAATCATGGAATAAAATTATAAAACTGCTCATTTTCCATCTCCCTCCCCCTAACAATTAACAAAATGGAAAAATGTCCGACAATGTAGACAACCACGTGGAATCATTTCAATCGGACGGACTGAAATTCCGACCGACTCCATCAAATTGGTGGATGCCTGCCTGTGTGTATGTTTTGTTTGTTTGATTCGGAACTTAAGAATGGGTGGTTGGTTGATTCTACTCTTTGGTGCTCCAAAACTAGCAAACTGTGTCGTTTTCTAGTATTTGGTTGCTTAGCCTAAAATGAAGATCCCTCAACAATCACTTCTGCCCTGCAGTGACGTGGTGATTTGATATTTCAACGGAACCAATTCTCCATAACTCTGCAATAATGGAGGTTAGGTCATGTTCGTTTCACACCAAGTTGAAGCTGCAAATAAATAAACACACAATTCAAACTCAACTCTTTCATCTATAAACTTAACACACTTTTCTTCACCTCACTAGTAAGCTTATAAAACGTATTACTCTAAAATTATTTTACTACATCAATAAATGGGTTAAAGTATTCCCAAAAAAAAAAATGAAAGATAAAAGAGATAAAAGAAAAAGTTTCTAGTTTTTGAAACAAGTTCATATTTCACGTTGAGGCTCAACTTTATTTAATGAACAAATACAAACCAATAGCAGGACATTTCATTTGGAGCCCTACACTGGTGACTAAAGTAAGATTAGCAAAATCTCTACAGCAAACTCGAGAGCGACTACCCAAGTAAACAGATTCTAAGGATTACCATTCCAATAGAAGATAACCATTAACTAAATCAACTCCAAAGATAGACCGACCATTCCAACCTAAGATACCCATTCCATGCATAACCACTAAATCATCTCCAAATATAACAATCCCAATACAAGATATCACGACAGATTTCCCAACAGCCATTTGTATTCTAGTGTATAAATTATTCAACTCATGTTTAGTTAAACAAAAAAGATATATAAATATATATATATATATATCCACGTATGCATCACATCAACTTGAATGGAAGTTGTTAGATCAATACCGCAACCAATAATATCACCAAGTACTGTTTAAAGTAATACACAGCTTAAAAACAATCTAATGAAAGATGCAAGATCAATACTGCAAACGATAATATCACCAAGTTCTGTTTAAAGTAATACGCAACTTGAAAACAATCTTTTGGCACGTCCAATATGTCTTCAAAAGCTATTTGAAATCATGAACGTTCAAGCGCTCCAAAAACAATTCTTCCAGCCAGCCTCCTCTGAAGAATTCCTACGTTTTACAATCAAATTACATAACCCACCCCACATACAAGTATCCTTCTTTAACTCTCATCAAATCTATCACTTAACAATATTTCACGTAAATTATGATATATTATTCGTCTTCCATAAACTATCAAACATGCAAAAAAAAAAAAAAAAAAAAAAAAA